>VZRQ01001928.1:270925-317251 GCA_013397975.1 Machaerirhynchus nigripectus | reverse complement strand
AAAAAGGAACTCCCTCTGTGGGAATTCACTCCTATTTCCAGCAGTTATTTCGGTTTTAACTTCAGCCTGTGCTAAGCCAAAATGTGGGTTTGCCTATCACAGTATTTTTGTACAAATGAAAACACCCTTTAGAGGAAACTGAAACAAGCCAAAACAAGTATGTCTCAACATGTGTGCCTCTGGTTTTCAAACTGAAGTATCCATTTCAACTTCCTAATATTGTGAGTTTTGCAAAATATTCTCTTCCCCATTCGCCTCTGAAAGGGGAATTTTGGAACAAGCACTTCAAGGAAACGATTTCTAATCCAGCAATATTTTGAAGCAATTTTTTGAATTTAATTCCTTGTGTAATCTCATTGACAAGCCAACCCTAAAATTTAATCTTAAAATGTGTAGAAGTAATGGGGCTTACTGGCCAAGGTTCTCACAGATGTGTGTTACCAGTCAGCTCCAACATCCATATTAGGCTGTAACACAAGGAAAAGCTCTCCCTTACAGCCCTCCTGGAGGGGTGAGTAATGAGGAATGGATCAGAGCCAAAAAATCCATGTGGAGCTGCTCAAACCAGAGCACTTCAAGGGTCACTCAGGTAAGTTTGCTGTTCCCACTCCTGTTTGCAGTTAAATTGTTAGAACTGCAGCTTTAGCAGGTGAAGAACACAGATTGCATTCCATCTCTTTCCTATAATGGATATTTTCTCTTCTTTACTTTATAATGACTGGATATTGTGTTTCAGCCTGGATCAGAGAGCTATAATAATGAAAAACATCACCTGCAAGTAGTCAACTTCATATTCTTTACTGCCCCAAGACTTCTACAATCTCTGACAATATTCATTATATTTAAACCAAAGTCTATCTTGGGCTTGGCATCCCCTTCTCTAGGAAAGGCAGTAACCTGAACTGTTTGGAACAACCAATAATCCATGGACCAAGGGAGCAAAGAGAGCACATGGAATACACTGGTAGCTGCAAGGGTGAAGGAAGAAGGCAGTAATCCAAAGGAAGGATATTGGAAAAAAGAATGCTGAAGTCAGGTGCAGGCATCCTTAGGATGAAGCTGCCAGCAGAGCAGCAGAGCGATTTAGCATATGCAGAGGAATGTCCTAGATCCACATGGAGGCAGAAGTCTCCCATCCTTGCTCACATCCACGGTTAAGGGGAGAAAAGACCCAGTCAAGCTTCTTTCCTCCTCTGTTTAAAGAGGAATTACCTCTTGAAGGCTAATTCTCAATAGTAGGAGGCCTACAGGGTATCAGCTGTTCTCCTCCCTGGCCCAGAAAAAGAGTGTCATGGATTAGCTGCTGCTGTAAAAGCCAGAAGGGGATTTCCCCAGGAAACAGCTCAGCAAACTGGCTGGTAAAAGGCACAGAGACCATTTACACCCCATTTAATCACTGGAACCAAAACCTACCCTGGCCAGATCTTCCCCCAGTTTCACACTAAGACATCCCCTCTGCACAAGACACACAGACTAACAAGCCTGAGATCCTGTGAGGATGATCCAAACAGATCAAGAAACGGCAGGACAGGGAGATGCCAGGGGCTCAGGGGAGTTCTGGGTTCAGTCTCAGCGACACTGCAAGACCTCACTGCAGCAAACACCCTTCTTTCTGCTCTGCTTCCCCAGCTGCTCATCCCCTGTGCCTAACAGAGACTCAGCACAGAGCTGAACAGCTTACACATGAACATTAAATGTCTATGTCAGCTCACTGTGCACTCCAGGATCAACAGGATGCAAGTTAAGCTAAGCAGGACAGGGAATTTCAATCTGCCAAATCTGTCCTGTGAAGCTCCAGGACAACACTTGAGCTGTAAATGACAAAGCAGTGCTACATGTGCTGGACAGCTGCTTTTGACTGACAAGAGCCTAAACACCAATTATTTATCTCAACATGGAGACTGCTCCTGTTGCAGAAGGAGAAGCAGTCTAGCCAAATGAGAAGACAAAGTGGTAAAAAAAATTAGAAGGAATATGGTAAACCTGGGACTACTTATGCAATCTATATCCAGAAGGAAAACAAACAGCACCAAAATTTAAGGGGCACATCACAGAAGTATCTTCTTCCTGTGGATGCAAGGTTGTCACAAGACCTCACTCCAGAAGGTTAATCTTCATGGACAGGCAAAATATTCTTGTACTTTAATAAACTGTACTTGGACCAAGTGAATGAACTGCTGTGAAACAACCCACATAAGGAATTTCTGGTTTAGAACACACTGCAATGTTACCAAGTTCAAAGACCCTAGAACAAAAAAAACCAAAAACCCCTGTACTGACAGCTGATGTGAAAAGGCCAATCAAGTAACTCCAATTTAAGTGCAGGCTGTAGTTGGGATATGGGAGAGATCTGTAAAGCCCTAAATTCCATTGGGAAGGTGAACAGGGTGTGCTAGCCATTTTTTCTCACAATACAAAATTAGAGGAACGAGATAAATTATTTGGCAGGAAGTACAGGACAAAGCAAAACAACCTTTCCTCCACACAACAGGAAAGTCAGCCAAGAAAATGGATGACTTCGAAGGCCTAAAAAAGTATATAGAAACTAAGAAATTTCTCAGAGGAAATTCATTTGGGGTTATTAAGAACAAAGACAGGAGTGCAGCCTTAGGGACAAGAAGTCCTGTGTATGAGAGATGGATGCAGCGGATGTGTTGGTGTATGCCTGACCTGGTTTTACCTTTTTTCACCAAACACATCCTCCTTGTCCAGGAACACGTGGGTCTAGAAAGGAGGGAACATTTTCTTGTGCATGACCCCCTGTGCTTTTGTGAGACCTGACCAGACATCAGTGTAACTATGCACATGTACTTCTCCTCAGAGTCGAAGCTGCATTTGGAAGACAATGACCTGTAATGAAGTTTGCATNGCTTTATCGTGTATTCCCTTCGAACTCTACCTTCAGAAACTATGGAACTGCAAAATAAAGGACTTTAGCGAAGCAGCAGCCTCCTCTGCTCTATCACCCTCGGCCGAAAAGGGAGGGTGTCCCGTCACAGCCAACAGAGAAGGAGCAACATATTCTTAGAGGTGGTGAGGGATGAGAGGAGGCACATGAGTAGCCCACAAACCCAGTCACAGGATCACGGAGTTTCAGAAAAAGGAGCATCCACATCATTCAGTAATGTCTGTTACCATGTTTTTTTTAACAGGCCATCAAACAGAAAAAAAACCACACCCCCACACTCTTCCCCCTCCCTTCTGTTTGCATCCTTAGTTAAAATACTGAAAACAGGTGTACTTACAGGGAGGTCTGTAAAGGCTATACCTGTGGGGGGAAAAATATTAGAATTAAAAAGACAAAGGATTTTTTCCCTGCTTGCCTACATCCTTAACATGCTACAAAACATTACTGCATTCCAATAAATCCCAGCTCTGACTCTGCATTTTACCACCTCAAGTATTTAGAAGTAACTTCCCTCCCCATTCCCCTCCTCTCCAAGGTTTTGCATCTGGAGAAAGGTTCAGGGAAAAGCCTAAATGTTTTCAACATCTCTCACAAAAATTTGGTTTTCTAAAAGCAGCTCCTCTTTCCTTTGCTTCTCCCTCTGTTACTGAGAAGGAGTTCATTTTCAAGACTCACTTTGGTGTTAGAAACAGAGTTTTAGTATAAAATTTCTTTGGTTTAGGCTGTAACTGGTTCTTATCAGCCAGAGAGAGGAATGAACATTCAACACTTGGCATTACAGCTGGGGAACAGCCCTGCAACAGGAGCAAGCTGCAGCCAGGAGCACCTGAGAAACACTGTGCAAAGAACAGCCTCATCCTCAACTCAGCTGCTACAGTTCCAAATAGAAGAGATGGAAAAGAAGTGTATGGTTTTGCTTTTTATTTACATTTGACATACCAGAAAAGAGGCACTTAAGCCAAGGCAGCCATTGCCTGGGATAGCTAACAGAGTTTTGTCTAGAGAACACCACTCACCACAGCCAGGCTATCCCAGGCACAGCTCTGCATCTGATTTAGATGCCAGTTACTGCTCCAAAGGATGGTGCCTCTCCTCCCTCTCCAGCCACGGGTGGGATCCAGCAGCCAGGCAGCAGCACAGTGAGATGGATCAGCCAGAGACAGCAGCTCTACCCCACGGGCTTTGGGTCACCGTCACCAACAGCACAGAGGACACTGCTGCCATCACCTCATCAGGCTGAGCTAAATCCATACTTCCAGCTAACATTCCAGGAGTCAGTCTGGAAGCTGCAGCCTTTTCTTTCCCCATGTGTGCTCCCAAGAATGCTTTCTGTCCCCAGCCAGAGGAAGGCTGGTACCCACATCAGTACACCCAGTTCTCACACACATCCCACCTCTCCTCCTTCCCTTCTGCCTGGCACTGGAAGGCACTGCAGAAGCAGGAGAACACCACCCTCTGTTTTTAATTTTAGGACTATTTTAACCCAGAGCTGCAATGTAGTGTTACCAGATCAGCCTGAAATGGTAATTTAAACTAGTTTTAGGAGTCAACATAGGAAACAAACAATTTCTATTCCAAACAGCACAGATCCAAATCAAATGCTCAGAAAGAAATCCTGAATATTTTACTAAATAAACAGCCATTAAAGTTAAATTAACATCCTGGCAGATAGCCAATATGGTTTAATGAACATCCTGGCAGTTTGAACCTTGTTTATTGAGCACCCTCTCTACAGCCCAACCAAAGATGGTGCACGCAGGTGATGCTGAACACGTGGCTGAGGAAAACGTTCAGTAAGCATGTCTCTCACCTTGTCACTTTGACCAGATATTGTTCCTCACTCAAACCTTTTTTTCACTTTGCAATTATTTTGCTCAGCTGGATGAAAAGGTGGATGAAAGCTTGTTCCTACCCTTATGCCAGAATGAGGCCAATCTCCTTGAGCCTGCTGTCCACTGGAGTCTTCCTCTGCCCCCAGCACCTCGCAGAGCCAAAGGTGGCCAGGCTTGTGTAGCTGTGTGGCTGGAAGCTGCTTCCAGCACCTGGACAAGCACGTGGTTTTTGAATGGACTACAAGGTGGGTGGAAAATTGGCTGAACTGTCAGGATCGAAGAGTTGTGATCAGCAGCTCAAAGTCCAAGAGTTGTCCCTCAGGGATCAATGGCAGGGCCAAAACAGTTTAATGTCTTCCATTAATGACCTGGACAATGGGATGAAGTGTACTCCCAGCAGCCTCACAGGTGTCACCAAACAGGACAGTGGACAATAGGCTGCAGGGCACAGTGCTACAGCTGGAGAAATGATCCAGCACAAGCCTCCCAAAGCTCAACAAAAGCAACTGAAGAGCCCTGCCACCAGGCTATCATACTCCCAGAAAACAGGACAGGATGAGGCTGACTGGAGAGAAAGCAGATCTGCAGAAAAGATTCAGGGTCCTGCTGGGCAACAAGTAGAGCAGGAGCCAGTGGTGGGTTCTTGCAGGAAAGGAGATCAACCCCATCCTGAGTTGTGTTAGTGAGAGTGTAGGTTAAAGGATGGGATTTCTCCCTTCTTTTCCACCACTTGCTAGCCTACACTTTGGTTATGATGTTCACTTTCAGCTTCCCCAATACAGGACACAGTGAGACTGGAGCGAGTCCAGCAGAGGCCAGTAAGACAAAGACAAGCTAAGGGAAAAGACTCTGTTCAGTCTTAAAAACATTAGGGCAGACACTTACTGCTGCCTACAACTGTCATATAGGAGGGTATTAAAAAGGCTTTTCTCAGAGATGCATGGTGGCAGGAAACAGGAGGCAACAGAGACAAGCTGCAACATGGGAAATTCTAATTAGAAAAATCCAGTATCAATTGTGGTCAAACACTGAACCAGGACCAGAAAAGCCCCCAGGTGATCTCCATTCTTGGAGACAGTAAAAACTTGATGTGTTTCTGAGTAACATGATCTAGTTGGGCCTACTTTCAGCAGGGTGTTGGATGCTTGACCTCCAGAGATCCCTCCCAGAGAAAATTATTCTGTGATTCTATAAAAAAACTTATTACATTGACTTTACAATGCGACAAATGTATGTTTTCCACCTTCTGTTATGTAACTCAGACTAATAAAACGTTTTATGCAGACAGCACTTGATCTGTTGCACAGATATGTCTGCTTAGAGCTTCTGCATCTGCACTGCTACACACCTGCACCCAGGAAAGCCAACAGCAGAAAGTGAAATAATCACAGCTTGAAGGTGAAACTGTTTTCTTCCTCTGCAGCCCCTCCAAAGCCTTGATCCAATTTAAAACCACAACCTTCTTAAAGCCTTAAGGACTGGACAAATCAAGAAGTCAGGAGGCAAGAGCAAGTGTGTGAAGAGCCTCCCCTCTAAGTCCATGATGTTAATGTGATCATCAAGGCAGTGACACAAAGACAGTAAATGAAGGTTCAGTGCTAGGGCACAGTGTGATTGACATCTTCACCTGCCACCCAATCAAAGGACTCCCACTCTCCATGACTGAAATGCACTTACACACAACCCCATGCACACAACGTGTTCGTGGACCTTCCAGCCCATCTCTGCTCTCCACCCAGCAACAATCATCCTTGTCTGCCTCATGACTGGCCATTTTTAGAATTCAATTTGCACAAGACAACATACATTTGGGTGATCAGCCACAGCACTCCACTGCCTGCACAGCAGGGTACTCCTCCAGCATCTGTTTAGGTAACTGTGATCCAGAGAATCCTTAAGCAGTGCTGGTGGATTGCAATAGACACAACACATTCAGCAGGGTGGGCATCCTAAAGAGCAGACTAGGAAATGCCAGCCCAGGAAAATATTTGAATACTTCTCCAACGTGCTGCTGAGGAGAAGCACTGTCAAACCCACACAGCTCTACATGCCCTTGGAAACAGATACCCTCCAATCAGGCCACTCGGATAAAACTGCTCTACAGAGAACAAGGCTGTAGCAAAGTCTGGTATTTTCTGTTTATTTTGGTAGTGAATGAGGGCGGTGAGGCCCTGGCACAGGTTGTCCAGTGAAGCTGTGGCTGCCCCATCCCTGGAAGTGTTCAAGACCAAGGTGAATGGGGCCCTGTGCAACCTGATCTAGTGGAAGGTGTCCCTGCCCACAGCAGAGGGGTTGGAATAACATGATCTTTAAGGTCCTCTCCAACCCAAATCATTCCAGGATTCTATTATTTTATATTTGATTAATCTGAAGTCTTGTTTGGAACATCCCAATGTTCTTGCTCTCTGCAAACTTCATTTGAAGCTCTGGAGTTAAAACCTATTAAACCTGGGACTGACACCCGCATCTCTCTATGACAACAGATTCCTGCATTACCCCTAATGTTCCTCCTAGTCTCTAAACTGGATGCAGAATGGGTATTTTACTTTTTAGGTTAACTTGGTCTTTCCAAGAGCCTGCACTAGAACTCAAACTACGGGAAGTTTTCTATGCCAAGACTTCAGAGGGTTGCATACTCTTTTTATAGCCCTGCTGCTCCATTTACCTCGGTCTGCTGTCAAAGTCTGAGATCTGAGACACTCCTACATTAGTCCCCGAGCAAACTCATCCACTTAAACCCAGAGACCTGTAGCAGTCACATTTCCTCCTGATGTCCTGGTCCAAGACTTTCTGCTTAATGGCTGGTGCCCCAACATTTCTCCCTCTTTCTCTCCAAATTCACTCTCATCACACTTCTAGCCACATCTCATTATGTTTTTTACTGCCAGGACTCTGCTCAGAACTTGTCAAAAGTGTTTCATCAGCAGCCAGAAGACATTCAAGACATTTTCCAGAACAGAGAATTAAGACTACATACGATGTCAAACAGTTTTCATGTGACGTCTCCAAACAAAGTTCAAGACTTAGCTCCAACCAGAACATCCAGAATTTCTGATGGCCAAGAAAACAGTTCTTATACAGTGCTCCTGATGGATCTGATTAAATGAAAAAGTATGGAGACAATGGAAGATAATAGTTAAGCAACAGAAGAAACTGCAAGGAAAACAAAAGGGGGGTGTCTAATTAATAGATGAAAAGGAGAGGACTTAAATGGTGAAGAGTGAATTGGAAAGACAAATCTTCCAACCTTCCCTTAAAAGACAAGTAATTCCCTTAAAAGACCCTGAAACCCTGCTCTCAAGCTAACTGGCCTCACAAAGGGGCTGATTAGTCTCATGAATATTCTTGGCATCTGCAGTAGGATTACACAATTACCTCATCTCCTAGGAGGAGACATACATGGCTTCCACAGCTTTATGTCAGGGAACACCAAGAAAAAACACATTCATCCCCTTCCTGGTAAACCTTGGGTTTACACAACACAGAAATGAGATTCTGAAGTTAGTACTAAATATCATGGAAGTTCAAGACCTTCAAGGAGTTGCTTCCATCAGGGAAGAAAGCATTCTGACTTCCAAATAAATCATTGCTCCTGCCTCCATTTGGCCTTTGTTCCTCTGCTGCCGCCTGTCTCACCCCCTCCTCACATCTCTCTGCTCTGTGCCCACAAGGAGCTGTGTAACCCCTGGTCAAGGGGCTCCTCTCCTCAGCATTCCACAGGAAGCACTTCTCCTGCACGCTGTGTTTCTTTAGCAGTGACACAAACAGACACTGCTGGCCCTTACCAACAGCCTCCTCAGATGAGGTTTTCATTCTGCTTTTGTAAAAAGGCAGTAAAATGTTCCTGCAGCTATTGTGGGGTCACCCAGCAAGGCCTGAGGTCTGCTGCTCCCTTCTGCACTTCCATCCCTGTCTCCTCTCACCACACCATCTCTCCTCTCTCAATACAACCATTATGCCACTAGAGCTCAATGAAAAGCTGGTACACACAGGAGCCAGCTGTGAACGCTCAGGAGAGGCTTCTACCTTGTCCTTTTCTCAGACAGCTCACGTCTTGTACTGTACATTTGAAGAGCTCAAGAGGACACCCAGGGGACAGCAAGGCTTATGTCTAATGCTGTTCTCTAAGCATGGTAACTGAATTCCCTTCCTTTCCTGTTTCTTCCCACTGCCATTGTTCACTGCTGGGGTAGGCTGTTCCTCAAAGGGTCATTCAGTGTCAGATTAGAAAAACACAAGTTTTCCATCCAAAAAAGCCCCATCTTTGAAGGAAAAGGAACACTTAAATTTAGGAAAGGAAGACTAGTTAACTTCACTGCTGTAAAAAACTCTGTATGTCCCAAACAAAACAAATCTCACAGCAAGGACACAAGGCAAAGAATCAGAGGGTGGTAATGAGGAAAGGTAACACAGAAGTTACTGAACTGGGCTCTTTATTTGGCTTCGTCTGCCCAGACACCCAGGCATAACATAGTCCTGGGTACAAAACAGAGAAGGAGAAAGCAACAACTTTTCAACTGATACAGCTTATACAGTGCAGATTCTGATCATTGAAAAAAAATTAAATTTCAAATAAACAAACTTGTATTCATTAAATAGAAGACCTGACCTCCTCCTGACTCACACTTTTGTTGTGATGAAAAGTAACAGCAATGTCAGGGTGAAAAACAGTCAAGTTGAAAACCACCCACTTCAACAACAGAAAACATCCAGAGGAGCACAGCACAAACCTCTACAGGGCTTCTGTGTAAATACATGCTAAAAATCAAGGACAGAAACTAAAAGGAGAGATTTTGTGAAGTCTTTTTAACTATTTCATACCTCAGTCACTGTTGTTTTATCTTGTCTCATTCCTAAGCTCCTGCTCTACACCATCAGCTGTTGCTTTCAAGCCTCTACTTGTCTTAGCAGTACTGGACTGCCATGGGCAGACTGAACAGCCCCAGCTCTGCCAGCCTTTCCTCCTAGGACAGATGCTCCAAACCCTTCATCCCCTTGGCAGCCCTTTGCTGGACTCTCTCCAGTAAGTCCATCTCTCTCTAATATTGGGAAACCCAGTACTTTTCCCAAGAGCTCACCAGAAATTCTGCACTCTCCAGGCACATACTGCACTCCAATCCCACTCCTTCCTTCAGCCCAGCCAGTAACTAAAAACTTAACTTTGCTCTGTTAAGTGTTTTGAGCGGGGTATTTTTCTACCAATTTAAGCTTGAATTCAACAAAGTAGAATTGACACAGCAAGGAGAAGCAAAGGAAAGGAGTGCTTGTCTCTCCCTGCCAAATCAAATGAATCCCAGCACGAAAAGTGAGATGAACTTACGAAAACTTACTGCACATCTTATATGACAAAAAGTAAAAAAAGCCAAGAATTTATCTGGGGTGGAGAACATGTCCTCCAAGGAAAAGGTATTTTAGGGGAAAATAGCCAAAAGTTTCTATTTTGGACAAATAAGATATGACAGATGCCTGTAAAACTTCTGAGATATTGATTTGGGCAAAATTTTTAGGTCCTTAACTTTAGGACAATTACTGAAACAAGTGTGGAATGAACCAAATTAGAGCTCAGTGCTTAAATAAGACCTCTTGTGCTGAATTAATGTCTGGCTTTGGGAGTGCTTGGACCAACGTGTTGAGGCTTTCAGATGGACCAGTCCCTTCAAAAATGAAGACACTGGTACCATGGCTTTGTAGGCAGTTGAACAACACACTAATTAAACTTCCCACTTCTTTCTTTCCCTGTTGTCCAGCCATCAGACATCTTATCCAACCTCCCACCTACTGTGCAGTAGCAGAGGAAAGCAGTAGAAGCTGTGGATGAAATTCTAACATATATAAACAAACTGAGCAGCATAGAAACCATTTTACCTGCTGGAAGTATTTCTGTGTTGGAGCCAATTTACAACTGCTGAGAGCTCTTTTCCTCTGCCATTTCTTAAACCTTACTCACAGGTGTGGGACAAGGGTTACAATACAAGCAAAGTATTAAAGAGCAGCGAGAGCAGGGCTGGAGCATCCCTCTCCTGAGACACCTTCCTCCACTCACCTAAACTGTGGCCATTTTTCGTGTAGAAGCAGGTATTGTTGATAAGGTTGACACAGCAGCCGATCACGTCTCCAGTGGTGAACGTGGGGCCGTAGGGCTGCCCTGTCCCCGAGGAACAGAAGGAGTGCCCATCGTCACCATGGTACCCATAAGAATGTTTATCCCATCCTGCAAAAGACAAGGGAAAAGAACAGGACAGCAGTGAAGCCAGCTCAGCAGAACCACATGGAACTACTGCAACTCTCAGGACACCACTTTCTGCAGGAGTTTTAAAATTCGATTCCCACTCCTGATTCATCCCAATATTAATTTTCACATACTTGTAACTGGAAAGAAATTAGTGGTTTTTAATCAGAACACATCACTGGCATTTCAACCTCATTTATACCTTATGAGAAATAACACAAAGAACAACTTGTCAGAAGTCACTCTGACACAGATTAAAAAAAAAAACCACCACATTAAACCCCTGTTTCTCTTTTATCTTGCCTGAGGTGAAACAAACTCATTTTACAAAACACTCGTGTTTCTCAAAAACACAATCTTCCAGCAAAAGCATTTAACAAAATAATTCTCAGACAGTTGCAGCTTTGTCTGTAAGCGCTGTCACAGGTGTACCAAAGGGACAGAGGCAATTTTTGCATTCTCAAATCTACATTTCCCTTCTAACAGTTGATAAGGATTTCTATGTTTCCCTTGGGATACAATATTTCCCATTCTCCAGACAGCTTAAAACACAACCCTTAAGTGTCAATGGGCAGTTTGCAAAGTTGTCACTTCTAATATTAATACTTTTTATTTCTTCTGCTAGTAACATTGTGCTAAGGGTTACAGCTGGGCTCAGGGATTGCACCCTGCCCACTTGGTCTTTTCTGTATCTCCCAGTAATTTCATTTGGAGTGTTCCTATGCATTGCAGAATCAAAGCCAAATCTCATAGACTTCTACCAAAGTCAGATACAACATTAAAAACAGACACCTGTGTTTTAAATGGATATGGCTGGATCCTTAGGGAAGCAAAAGAAGGTGCTTTGGCCACCTACTGACCTTAAACAACCCAAGGGTAGTGCAGAATCTGTTAAATGTGGAGTGATGGCTCTGGCAAAGGGACTGTGTAAGAAACACCAAGACTGTGCAGGAAATGCACATCCTGCAATGAGGCACAAAAAGACTGAGCACACTGAGAACTACAGAGCAGAGCCCTGGGAAGGTGGGCTGGAGCACTTCTGTGAGCCAGGATTTTCCTCCAAAACCAAAAACAACACGACAGCACTAGAAATTTAATCTTGTAAAATGGTGCTACAACACTGTGGCATCAGCACCCACGTGGTCAGGGTTTCTCAGAAAAGCACAAAACATTCAGTGTGTGTCTAAGGCCCCCTGTTTATTGCAGCAGACCAAATGAATGCCAATGGGAAAGTCAGGGAATGAAGCAAGACTGAAATATGCCACGGTCCAAGATTTTGGACCTCAGAGCAAAGTTTGGGAGTGAAAGGCGTGAAGGACTCCCAGCAAACTCTAGTCTAGAAATGGTGAGTAATTTCCTCTATTTAGTCCCACACATCCAACAGGAACAGACTGAAATGTCCCAAGAGTCAGATCCATCTTCCCTCGGATCAGCTCCAAACAAGCTGTTGACAGTAGCACCAGTCCTGTTTCGTATCTTCATGAAAGACAGGGACAACAGCACAGGCAGCACCCTCAGCAAGCACAACAACGATGCCAAATTGACTTGCCAAAACAAAGGAGGAAGCGATAGGGGCTCTAGAGTCTGTTGTCAAACTTCCACTGCTAAGACTCTATCCAGTAAAAATATGATTGAAATATATTTGAATTTTTAAAACTGTGACTCCTTTCCATTACCCCTTTTATTTTCTCTGTTACCATCACTGATCCTTTATTTTAGTCTCCCCAAAACCAGACCTGTTACATGAATGCCAGTTCAGAACTTCTCTAATGAAACTGTTGGTAAGTTATAATTCAGATGATAACTTAAATCAATTTATCTCCTATCCTACTCATAATACAATCCAAATACAAACTTCTAGGTCTTCTGCACACAAAACATTCCTGGCATTACAAAGCATCTACCAAGGCCTTGTCATCAGTTACATCTAAGCAGTGAAGTGCTTACACATCATGTACTGGGTAAGGCTCCCATAAGAGCTACAACAGCGTGTCCAGCAGTGAGGATGAGCTCACTAAATACTTGTGCCAATGCAGGCATTACTGGTTCTGCAGTGTAAGAAATAAAGGTTTCACTACTACAGATCACAGCTGATCCTGCTGAAAAAACCCTCCTCCTGTTCCTTTATGACCTGAGCTTCACAGTGTCAGTTCTTGCTGTAGCACCAGCAGTGGTGGTGAACTCCAGTGAGAAGTGACTGAATAAAGGCCTTGAAGACAATGACAAACATGGTACATACAGCAACGATGCCTGGAAAAAGCTTGTTTTGAATCTTATTCTCCACTGAAAACCACTAACATAACCAATTAAGGAAATGTGCTCACCCAGCACTTTACTAATGATATGCAGAGTTCACTTTTTCAGCTCAAATGTTGTGTAGTGCTGAACCTGGACCTGGCACCACACTAGGGGCTTTAAATCTAAACTGTCAGCCTTATCAGATCACCATGGTCATCTTAAAAAAACAAGCCAGAGTTGTTTGAGTGAACTTACTGTACTCACTGTAAACATAAGCTGAGGGGCATTAATTATATGCCTAACCCCAAGTTATTTATTAATAAAAACCAGATCCCTATATCTAAAATTCTGCCCAAAATAAACATGAGGGCGGTGGCACACAAGTCATTCCAGCACTGGCCAGCTTCAGCCAATCTTCTGAAATTTCCTAATAATCTGAATTAAAAACAACAATCAGCACTTCCAGTACTTCTAGGTCAAAGTTATCTGGGCCTGTTGATTTAAATAGCGTATCCCTATTGAAAGCATTTGGCATTGTCCTGGATTACCAACAGAATGGGGAGTAACTCACCACATGTATTTTGAAAACACAGACTCCAACTTTTCTCAAAACACTTCCTGAAAACTTGGGCTTCTCCTGCATCATTAACAATTTGCTATCGCCACCTAGGAATTGGTCCAGCATATTACAACCTCCTCTGTGACTCCCTCAACAGCCTCTGAGCCTCCAGTTACTCAACATCTTCCTCTACAAAATACAGCAGTGCTTTAATAAGGACTGAATCAGAACTTCCTGAAAGCCCTCCCCACACCTGCATCTGCAAATTTTCCAGACAGTTTAACCTTTGTGCCACTTGTACTCAAGTACTTGCAGACCTGGAATGTCTGCAGACACTGTGACCTGGAAGGCAGAGATGAGGTGGTACCCACATGCTCTTGAAAAGGCTGTCCCTGTGGGATAGGGGATCAGCCCAGACAAGGATGCTCTTCAAGAAGTGAGACAGCAGAAGTACAGGACGTGCACATATCACACCCTGACTGAACAGTGTCACCACTTTCCAACCACCTGTAAGCACAGACAGACTGAGCCAGGTAGAGATTCTGTTCACTCAGTATTCCTGAAAGGATTTTGTTTCCATGAAATTGTTCAATCCTCCATTAAGTACATATCCCCTCATACCATTCACTGTGTCCTGCAACAAGAAGTTTGACAGCGTAACTGCAAGCAATTAAAGCATGCCTCGTACTACTTGTACTGGGTATCCTGTAGTTCTTGCACTGGAGAAGATGGCAAACTATGGATTTGGTGTTTCCAGAATACACGTCAGTATGCAGACCTCTGCAAAATCCCCCATAATTATCCCTTTTCCAGGCTGATGACTCCTAACTTATGTAGCTATTTCCTGCTTTTCTGACCATCATCATCTGAATCTTTTCTAGATTTACAGTGTTACTTGTGAGAATGGAGATTAAGGTGCCCCATGGAGAAGGGAAGCAGGCTGCTGTTGTTCTCTGCATTGTTCCCTAGCCCTCTACAGGTTAATCCCAGCATTTTCCCTTTATTGTCCTTTTTACTACTGACCTGATGTTTCCATGAAGCCATTGTAATCACTCCAGAATGCATCACTGCTCTTGTGACAATGCTCCCTCTGCACAGATTCTCATGAGGCACGGCTCCCACAGCTCCCCCAGCACCTCTCACCACCCTCAGCAGCTCAAGCTGTCCATCCCAGGACAGAGAGGTGCAGGCAGCTGCTCCTACGAAAACCCTGGGAGAACCCATGCACTGACAGCTGGTGACTGGTACCTCACTCCAACAAGGCTGTTTAAAGAACATCCTGTTTCAGTCTCTTGTCTAGAGCAATGGACACTAAGCACCCACATGCAGTTGTGGCCAAGTCTAAAAATTCTCAAATGCAAGCGCAGATTCCTCTCAAAATTTCAAAAATCTGGACAAAATTAGAGAATGTGCCTTTTCTTATAAAACACAGGTCATGGACTCCTGATGGACCATACTCTAAAGACTGAAGTCAAGTGAGCTAGAATGGCTGCAGGGTTCAGTTCACAGTTCTCTCCTTCTTTCCTTCCCCTTCCCCAGCCTCTCTTCAAAAGCACAAAATCATTTAAATAGGGGAGACAGGCAGAGAACAGAAAGGATTTGGCCACCTGGCCCATGGCAGTGGTCATAGCAGAACCTCAGCATCCTGACTCTAAGACTGTTCTCACTACAGCTCATTTTGAAGACAACCCTTTGAACATGCAAATATAGAATCACAACCATTCTACAGGTAGGACCTCAGCAACTATTGAGCAAAAAGAGGTTCAATTTACATCCATTTGAATTGAAACCTTCAAACCAAATATACTTACATATTTACTAATACGATGCAGAATAGCTCAGATTGTGCAATCAAAGAACAGGAAGAAAGAAAAACAAAAACCATGAGTAGGGCTCGGGAGGACATTTTTGTATGTTCAGCACCAAACTGAAGTTCTGTTTGGCCTGCTAACAAGAAAAAGCTGATATGCTGACCTTCTTGGCAGACTACCTTGATCCCAAAACACACGGGAAAAAAATGAACAGCAAGTTCCATTGCTGCTGCTTGATAAACAGGTCAGAATTATGCAATGCCAAACACGTGGCAGAAAAGACTTGAGTTACTTCAGGACACAGTAACAGGATAAACTGATAAACACTCACTCTTAAGCAAGCACTAGAGTTAGATGTAGTGTGCCACTACTATTCCCAACTGTCCTACATCTGTCCCTGTTCAATCCCAACCTTCCCATTCAGCGTCAGCTTTGCATTACTCTTGACTTTTTGGTCAGATCCTGACTTCTGTATGTAAGATCTGCCTCAGAAGGCAGCAAGTGGCTCTGTTGAACTGGGTGACCATTTACATCTCAGCACCATGGAAATAACACGGCAATTTAGCTTTCTGCTTCAAGAGCACAAGCAATGAACACAGAACTTCTGGCAAGCTCTGGGCAAAACTGGCATCGTGGCTACATCTCACACCTAGGAAAACCAGGACCTGCATATGCTGCTCAACCTTGAAAGCGTGGAGCCCCAGATAGAGGATGGATGGATGGATGGATGGATGGATGGATGGATGGATGGAAGGTGAGGCAGGATGCCCTGATGCAAGTTACCAAGGGCAGTATTTTCACTCTGCCTTTTCTGGCCTGACGCTTTGTTCACACAGGGTGGAGAAGAAAGCCAAGTGATGACATCTCCAAGTGCATCGAGGTTCAAACATGTCAAACTTGCCACTGGGCACAGGGGAACAGGGAAGGCAACACCCACAAGGATCTGTACTGAGATGCCCTCTGATGACATGCCAAAGGACCGACACGCAAGGCTCAGTGGTCATGGAAAACATACTTTTCCAGTGAGTTATAGCCAGACATGTTAGACTCTTCCTGCTCCACACTTGCTGGGCTAAAGATGTTGGCAGACAGATGAACTTTATCACTGACACATGGACCATTCCCTGCCCATGAACATTCCAGAGGAGAAACATGTTCTACTGCAACTCAGCCCAAGCATTCAATGTAATGGGTGTAGAAGCTGCTGCAAAGGGCAGGGCCTTGCTGACCACACGTTCAGTGGTAACCTCCCTGCAGTCAGGGGGAAACCTTGGACATCTGAAACTGTAAGGAATGGTGAAGTGCGTTTCGGCATACAAAGGGCAGACAGAAGCTCCTCAGAAAGAATGCGAAGATTTATCAATAGGGTTTGTGTCTGCTGCATCATGAGTAATGGGAGAGTTTGAGGCTTATTCTTCAGGACAGACCCCAGTGACCACACTACAGTCTTTCCAAATTTTATCTCTACCAGCTGTCTCTCTTTCATATTTTGGGACACTTTTCATTTTTCTCCCCTCTCTATTTTCGTCCAGTATTTTGCCTGTGGCATTCCTCTTCCCACTCCCCCAGCCAGCAACCCTAGCTTCCCACAGCTGCCCATGCCAGGGCCAAGTGGTGTGCAAACACTAGCTGCAAAGGGACAAGAACCTGTGTCAACACACTAAAATAAACAAAATAATTTTATAAGATTTATTGAATCCAAAGTCCAGCAGAAACAGATGTACAAACTTTGCTTGTACAGTGCTTGGGGAATGGGATGTGGAGGGTGGAGGCAGCAGCAGAGCCCAGAGCTGCTGCTGGACCACGTTCCAGTTGGAGGCAGGGCCTTTTCCACGCACTGTGCTGAGCAGGCTTCTATTGCTCAGCCAGCTATGGGTCTTTGGCAGCAGCACAGCATGAGGTCGGGGAGGGGAAGGTATGTTCAACAGAGGCTGAACAGATGGAATCTGGTCCACAGAGAAGTAGGATGTTGCTTCTGCACCGTCCTGGGCCAAGCAGGCTCAGGCAGGGACAGGACAACGATGAATACGGGCGAGGAGCCAGTACCACAGGAGAAGTGGAACCAACCTCTGTTGATTATTCCATCTTTCAGTGGATTTGGCTCTGCAAGTGGATGTGAGCCCTGGTGCACATCAGTCCAGAAAAGCGAATGCAGACCTTTGACCCCAGTAAAAGGAAGGCTGAGCAAGCTCTGGTGCTCCTACAGCTTCAGAAGCCAAACGCCTGGCCATGAGAAGCCTGCTGTCCCAGGAAGCATCTGAGGTGCTGCAGCATCCCAGTCATAATTCAGTTTTATAGCACTTATGCCAAGCCTTATGAAGCTGCATACACATCACATGTTTGGGGAGAGCAGGGTGGTTGATTTGCTTTTCTTTATTCAGTGACGCTTTAGAATCAAATCAACTATTACTGCTGCAACACAACTTTCTGTTTCCACAACGAGCCTACAAAAATAGCTGCTCAGTGGCCACAGAAACCTAGGATATAGATTTGGGGTGGTGGGCATAGGGGAGGCATGGCCCTGGCATGGAACAACTGTCTAGGTACAGTCATAACACCAACTGCAGGACAGGAATAGGACCAGGGAACAGCGTGCTTAACACATTACAGCATCTCCCTGGCAGAACTTCAAGGGCCTGGACATCTGCCCAGAACATGTCAAGGGTAAAAAAAAAACAAACCAAAAAAAAATCCAAAAAACCCTAAAACCCACTTACCCAGGGTCACAGTATATGAGGAAGCCCTAGCTAGAAACATCCCCAATTCTTCTTGCTTGCAACAGATTCTATTCCTTCTACAAGGTGGCAAAATGAACGCAGTCGAAGGCCAAACTCTGCACTACACAACCGGTGCTTGTACAGAGAGTAAAACTACTTGACCCCGTGGAGCACAAACTTCCCAAAGTAGGGACTGGATGGGTTCAGGTCCCATAACCTTTGCAGTATCCCACTGAATCCCGTACAAGGCCATGGAGCAGTGCAGCCCAACACCACACACACCCCAGTGAGGCACTGCTGCTCTTGGCCTCTCCCTCACCCCAGGTCCCAGCAGATGAAGCAGTCAGTTTGGCCCCTGCACAGCCCCAGCAGATGATGCTAATCAGAGAGTGCAGGACTCTTGGCAGGCCTGGCCGCAGCTTTGGCTCAGAAGCTATTCCATGTTTTTCAATCAAGTACTTGCAACTGTAAAAGAGACAAAACTCAGACCAAATCCTCACAGCAAGATTTAAGTGTGGCAAGAATCCAAAGGAGAGAAAAAAAAAAGAGAAAAAAAGGAATCACAACATCTGTCTCATACTAACAGAGTGCAGGAAGAAAAGGACACAGTGACCCAAAAATCAGTATGACTCAAGAGTCTGGGAGATTGAGCAGAATGTGGGTGCTAACAAGCATTGCCTGATACACCATGGAGACAACAAGCAGAGTAGCACTGTACAACTCAATTTTTCACAATATTGATCTGGCACAGTGATTTTTAGACCAGAGCAGCAAGTCCTACCATTAACAACTGCTGCATGTTAACTAGCCTTCAAAACAACATCAAACCACAGTCTACACCATTATATAAAGTGGCACTACCCACTGACTCATAAAGAGAAAAAACACAACCAGAAGGCTCTGGATGGCTGCAACACAGGCAATACCTTTTCAACAGGAAAGGTCTGTTCCACCAGCCCCAGAAATTTGTAAGGAGTCCATTTCACTATTACTTAGCATGCACCTCACCACAGAATATAGTAAGCAAGATAAAAACCCTACTTCTTTGAATGAATAAAGATGGCAAGTCCTCCTAACTTACCAGGTTGATGGGTCCATCTTCTGCCAGAGTCAGAACATGATCTGGCTTTCCCTACACCAGAGAGGTCAAGATGTGCTACAAGCCATTTACAGCCCTGCGAAGAGCACACCATGGTTAAAGCAACTACAGAACAGGCTGTTTCTATCTACAAAAGAAAAGCTCTCTAGCATGATCAGGTCACCACTGCACTATTATATCCATTATACTCCCTGACACGCCACACTGGAGGAGGTGGGAAGCAGAGCAGGGGTACAAAATAACGCAGGATAGGGACGGGGAAAAGGAGTCAGATGAGGAGCTTTTCCATTTATCTATTTAGTGGAAGGGGTAAAGAGCAAGTTACAATCAAAAGCTTATAACATACAGAGGCTTCAAATCTCATCATACTAAATAATTCATTTATGGGCCAACTTCAACCTTCAGCTGATGGCAAGAACACCTTTATAAAATATTAAGACACCTCCAGCAAAAACTTGCAAGGTAATGGGCATTTTACAGAGATATCAAGGCAGGACAGTTCAGTGACTCAGCCAAAAGCAATGTCAGAGTTCACTGTAGAATGCAGGGGGCTCATGTCCAGCTTCTATGAAAAACAATCCCTAAAATGGTATTTAGTGAGCTAAGAAAATTATGAACAAAAACCCACTTATCTAAACACAAGACCTTATGGAGAGGCAAGTCTTCCAGAAGACGCACATCTCCTGATGTTAAGAGGTTGCAACAAGGCCTTCTAGATTCTAAACTGAGGTTTCTTAAATACTTTCCATATTAAACAAGGTGAAGCAACAGGGTTTTCTGAAGAGGATCATATTTATCCATCAGTAGAAATAGCTGCTACCCAGCAGCCTGAGTTGTAGTGAAACTGAGCTTTGTGTTGATGTTACCTTTTATCCAAAAGTCGCCGATAATAGGTACAGCCACATTAAAGAATTTGTTTTAATCTGAAAAACAAGCAGTGCTGGATTATGACTTGTGTTGACAAGCTAAATTGCTGTCTCTAAAGTGCCAGTCAATTCTTAGCTGCCACTAAGACACCTGGATTTTCCATAACCTGTGCTACAGCCGGAGATGCAACCTGTGGCACTGGTGAAGGCCAAACCCCAAACCCCACTGTGCAATGCCATCTCTGCTCTGCTTTGGAAACTCCGCTTTCACGCGGCACAAAACCAACACAACCTGCTGGATGACAGAGAGCTCCAAGCAAAAGCAGGAGCTCCAGCATACCCGTATCATACATCTTTGGGAACGTGTTGCATGAGAACAGAGCACAGAACCTCTAAAAGAGGCCAGCCCAGCTCCGAAAGAGATAGGGCACAGAAATCAGGGCATGGAAAAGTGCGGTTCAGCCGTAACCCCTGAGTAAGAATCACTTACCCATACTGATGCCTGAGCACTTAATGGCCAGTGGAAACACTATCTTTGGTTATTCTCCAAGGCCAGGATTACTGTCTTGAAATATTATTCATGGTTTTGTTCAGCTTTAATGGCAAAGCTCTTTCCCAACTACTCCAGGGTGAGGCACGGCTGCTGAGAGCTCAGCTGGAGCCTCAGTCTGCTTCCTCCAGTCAAACCTGAAGTCTGGGTGCCCAAAGCCAGTCTAATTCAACAGACCAAAAGAAAAAAAAAAAAAGAAACCCAACTCTTCCCTAAAAACCCAACAAATGGCTGGCAGCAGTTTTTATGGCTGCACACGGGACAATCATCACAATCGATACGAGCAAACACATGAACTGAAGTCAGTCAGAAAGGGAAAAAGGCACAAACTTTTACTTTATACAGTCCTAGTTTTCATATACATAGTCATAAATAAAACATGATATTAAATTTAACCTTAATTCAGAAGGTAATTCATCCCAATTCTGTGGTTTACAAGCTGGTTTTGTTACTCTCCAGCTGTGAACACACCTGATAGCATCAGGTCTGACCTCATTTGAGGACCTGATTGCTCTGGTGTCACCCCTCAGCACGTATCGTGAAGGAACTAAGACATTTGTCCAACCCCCCCCGTGCCACACCAGCTCAGCCAGTATCAGCCCTGAGCACACGGCTCGTGTTCTAGAACACATCCACCCAACCAAGCTGTGCTCAGCTCTGTGCACGATAAGCTCCTTAGGGGCAACACCCCGAAAGTGCAGAGCACAGGAGTGTTGTGAGGACAGAGCTTTGGCAGCTGCCAGGGTAAAGAATGGCTGATGTGAATTCAGGTTATTCAAACAACAACAAAAACTTATCTAAAATATCAATTCACTCAATGTGTAATCTATAACAAAACCATCACCACCATCCTCGTACACAAATTCAGTCCATAACCTTCCCTCCCATACCACAAGGCACCCACACAGAGTACACCCAGTTAATTCTTTTCATCACACACCAGCAAGTTTTAACTTTGGATATCTGTGAAATTTAGATCTTTCAAATCTGAACTTTGTCAGAAAGCCCTTAATTAACAATTCCTGAAAAACTGAAGAATGTCAAAGAAAGAACTTGCAGTTCTTCTAGGGGGCAAAGATGGGATGTGAATGAACGCACAGCACATGCAACAAATCTGTTTCAATATTCAAGCTGGAATTTTCATACAAGTTCAGGTGAACTCAGCACATAAACTGAAAAAACTGACTGAAAAAAGAGAAAGCTGACATGGGATGAGAAGACAACAGAGCAGTTCAGTGGAGCTCTGCTGAAGTTGATGGGCAGTGGACAAGTCAGCACCAAACTCCAAAGATTCCCACAGATACAAAGATTTTTTTTAAATAGAGATCATATAATTTTGAGAATTCTAAAATTCAAAATTTTAAAAATTTTGTGGTTTTAAATTTTAATTTTTAAAAGGTGTTCAACTGATCTGCAGAGATTAGAAGCAGGAAGAGAAAAGATGAGAGTAAGTAAGGCCAGAGAAACTCATATTTTTCAACATATGATGCAGCAGGGCAGCCATTAAAATACAGATAGAATACCTGTACCCATAGAATTGAGAGTAAAGATGAAAAAATAAACAATATAATGAGTTGTGTGTGCCCAGGATAAAAAAAATTAAGTGCTCCTCAGATTACTTTCCTACGATTTTACATACACTGAACACAAGATTGGTTCCATATGGGAAAAAAAATCTTAACACTAAAAATATGTGAAAGCTTAAGTTCAAAGGAAATCCTTTTGTTTTATTACAAGAAGCCCGAATTTCTTATTAATTTCTTTAGTATGACCTTAATTTTGACTTAAAAAAGAATAAATAAAAGCTATTTTGAAAACAGCAGATGGTACAGTATAGTAAGAGCAGACAAAGAAACAACCAGTTTCAACCAGTCTCAGGACACTTCCTCCAGTATGAGATTTTTAAATTATTTTTTTTCCAAATGGGGCTGGGAGCCCTATATTGCTTAGCCTTGTGTTGTGGACTGAGCACTTAGTGGCTGGAGTGCACTAACTGTGATTCTGGAGTGCATCTTGCAGTTTAGTTTAGAAGAAACAAGGGTAGCACAACCAAAGATGTAAATAAAAGTACAGGCAGTAGTGACAACCAGGAGATTCACTTACATAAATAAACCCCTTCTCAAAAAATAAGAGACTCGTGTAGATAAATCCAAAGGGCTCTGACTTAGAAAGGCCAGAAATCTCAAACCTGCTGTAATATGTATCTTTTTTTGGCAGTGTATGTTTTCTATCCACCACTCCTCTATGCACCACTCACCCGCCCAGGCGAGCTCTCTGTGGTGAGCAATTTCTCTAAAAACCCATTCTGCACAAATGGATTCAATAATTCTAGAGCTGACCCATCTCACTGACCCACTTTGCTCTCTTTTCTTCCACTGTGCAGTGCTAAAACCTGCCATTTCTAAACATACTGAAGACCTCTTTGGAGGTACAAATTATGCTTTCAGGTAAAAACATAGTTAAGTCTGCAAGAAGGCTACCCAAGTGAAGTTTTAAGAGAGGTTCTCAGCCTAAATAAAAGTTCAGCCAAAAAAGTTAGCTTCGGCCCAGTATGCCTGTAAAGATGCCCCTTGGTAAAAATGACTCCACGATCATGATAACTGTTAATTGGAGGGCAATTTAATTGAGGTTTTCAACACATATCTCTTTCTTAAAAAATAACCTCCGACCACTGTTAGCCACGTGATTCTGGAGAATAAAGTTTCCCAAAGGAGCTGTTTCAACCTGCATTACCTGTGTGATGAAGCAGGCAAGCAGACAGATCCAAGTTAATAACAACCCCAGATTCAAGAAGTGCCCCCCACCCATTATTATTAACCCAATTACGTGACCCATTTCACATGCAGCCCCACAAACTGGTTTGATAGGATAAATTAGAGGGTACCAGAAGTATAAGCAATTTTGTGGATAGGAACTGGCACAGCCAGCTGAAGGACTCACTGCATGTGTAACTAACACCTGTCTAAGGCTTTGTTATGACACCGTGTGGAAATCCCACGTGCCATTTTGGACAACTGTTTTTAAGGATAGTTCTGAAAGAGCTTTGCAGCAGGACAAACACCATAAGGTACTATAAGACAAAGCTTCATCAGCTGCATAAATAAATAAACTTAATAGAAATTACTTCTAAAGACAGAAAATCAAGCAGTGTGTCCAAGCTGCTGATGTAGCCAAGAGGCTCTGAAAGCAGACTGAATCACTGTTTGTTTGCCACATACTGTTCATGCATTTAATCCCATACTCCAGGGCTTTTGTTGATTGCTTGAGAAGCCAAAGGCCTTCTTTTCCCAGGTAACCATGTAGCTTCTTCCCCTCCCGTTTCTGCTGAAGCCTTAAGAATTGTGAAAGCTTGGCAAGGATTTTCTTTTGCCCTTGTTTGCAAGATGGGATAAGAGCCACTTCCTGGACTTGCTCTGAATTTTAATGTTTTCTTTTACTATAAAAAGTAAGATACTGGTGCTTGTGATACATCCAGTGATTAAATGTTCAGAAAACGTCTACAAGAATTGGCGTAAATCAAGAAAACCTGACAAACAGGGAAGGGTGAAGAGCCAGGGATGTACGATCTGGAGAGAAGACCACAAAGAAGTGATAGAGGTTTTCATGTAAAGAGCTACAAAGAGGAAAGAAATTAATTATTTTCCATCTCCACATGATCCAAGAATAGACTCAGACTACATGGGGTATTCAGCTTTGTCATCAGGAAAAGTTTCCAACACAAGGACAGTGTCGGAAGAGGTTGCCAGAAAACTAATGAAAGACTGGTTTAGACACACACCTGTCAGGCAGGACTAATGCATAATTGAATTCGCTTCAGATCAGATGATTTGGTGAGGTCTCAGCTTCTATAATTGTTACATTTACCACTGGGACTGAGTCCTTTAGCACAGGTCCTTTGTTTGTCAGTGGAGTCACAGAAAGTGACAAACCAAAGCATAAACTGAAAATTTCCTTAAACACATTTGAAGAAGAAAGATTCCATGGCAATCATAGAAAACAAAAGAAAAGAAAAGAAAAAAAATAAACCACATCAAAACCAAAGCTGGTTAGAAGGAAAATCTGGATGTCTTTAGCCAAACTTCTGACTTGTAGCAGGATTAATTTAAGAGTTACATGGGACTGCCCAGAGCCTTCTCGAATTGACATTTGAAAATCTATAGAGTCTCTGCAGAAACCCATCCTCAACTCTGATGAGGAATAATACCTTCCCATGAGAATTTTACTTGTGCAGGACCAGGAGTTGGACTCAATGATCCTTGTTAGTCCCTTCCAACCTGGGACATTCCATGATTTTATGATACAACACCTACCCAGCCTCCTTTCTCTGGTTGCTCCCAGAGGGGAGCACACCAGCATGAAAAACCCCTGGGAACATCCCTAAGGAAGAAACAAGTAACTTTTCCCTCTCTAAGAAAGGTACAGGAGGACAGAGTCCTCCACAGTCTTGCTCCCCCTGCTTGCATCTCCTCTGACAGCATGTTAAGATAAGCTGAGGAGAAATAAAGTCCTACACACAAATGTCAACAGAAACCTATCAGCAAGAAAATTCAAAGGAACGGATCTGCAAACAAAGCTAAAATGGAAAGCCCAGTCCACATGTCAGTTTATGGAGGATGAAGCATGGCTTTCACAGAGGAGAGCATAAGGAAATCTTACTTCCCAGGACTCAGTTTTATTTTATCTTCATGTCTACAAAAATGGGTCGCTCACAAGGACCTTTCGCAGAAAAAAGGCTCTGGACAAACTGTTTCTGGTTTTGCTGACCTGGCTTACAGCACTACACTCCCAGAAGCCAAACCCCAAGAGGGAGCAGGTTTCTGTACACCAAATTCTCCTGGTTTATCTGGCTGCACTCTAATTCAAGTCTATAAAGCATTATTGAGTTTGAAAGCTTGTTCTTTTAACAGAGGGTTTGGAGCAGGCAGATAATGAATAAGCCAAGCAGTATCTTTTTGTTTGAAAAGCAAGCTGAAAAAATTACCAATGTTTCTGAAAACCACAGAATGGTGAGTGAAAGCTTGCACTCCCTTCAGCATGTACAATGCTGGATAGCAGGGCAAGTCATTTATTAACCAGAGGGTGTTTAAAGTCTCTAAAAGTGATTGGTAGATCCTATCTATACTGTTTAAGAAACTGAAGCAGGGTATGCCTAAGGGTGTGGTTCCACAACATTTTAGGCTGAATTAGGACCTTGCTGCTACCTTAGAGATTCATCCCTCCTTCCCTCTCTGCCTGGCTCTATGGTCCTGCTGGACCCTCAAAGAGCTCAAACAAATGAAATGTTATTTCTCAACAGCATGAAGGACTTGAACCAATGCAGAACATCACGTGCAGGGGAGAGTAATTTCTAGCGTGCAATCTCATCCATGTTAAAGATAGGACACTTATCATCTCCCTGTTTTATGAAGGTTTGGTGAGACCTGTAGCAAACCACCAACACATATTTTCAGCTGGACTCAGAAAAACTTACTGGACTGAGAGCTAAATAATAATAATAATAATAATAATAATAATAATTCAAAAAAAGGACATTGAGATGTTACATGCAGGATGCACAGGTAAGAGCATTGCTCCATGAATCCTGAAGGAACCAGCCCATCACAACCCCAACACAGCAGAGAGGCAGGCAGGTTCCTGCCTGGCCTGAAAGCTGGCCTGGCCAAGGAGGTGACAACTGCCAGAGCCAAAAGCTTGCATCAGCGAAGAAGAGTGACTGTGCAGATGGGGTGGGGAGGAGGGAAAGGTCAGGTTTCTCTCCTTTGATGACACAAAGTTAGATCAGTTCAACTGCAACATGTAATTTCATCCTCAAATACCAAAATGTTGATCATATGTGAAAAAAGTTGTATGTGGGGAAAGAAGTGAGCAGACATTTCAATAAAAGCCACCAGTTTAAAGCAGAATGCTTATTAGTAAATGTTCTAAATGTCTCTAAAACAATTTTTAAAAATCAAGATATGTCAGGGTCACAAAAGTTGGTAGTTAATAATAATCCCACAATCATTTCAGACCTGCTGACTGAATTTCAGAGCACAGCACAAAGAAAGGCTGAGTCGAACACGGACGGGGAACTCTCCAATTAAAAGCAGTCTCTATTCCCAATGCAGAGAGGGATAGTTAAGGGAACTCAGCTCATGCTGCTCCAATCACACTTGTAACCTTCAGAGAAAGCTCAGCGCTACCCCCACCAGCACCCAGCTGGGCTGAAGCCAAAATAAATTTGGCATAAAGCACAAATGCCCTGACTTGGAACTGGATATGGCCAAAGTGTTTGTCCTTGTGGGGGGAAAAGGAGTTTGAGACAGAATCCAGCAGCAAGATTGTTCTTTGAATTAGGACTGCCAGGGTGTCAAGGATCCCCAGTGAAACTGGGAACAAGAAAGGGACCAACTTTGGCTCCCGTTCCAGGCTCTGGGCTCCCAACCACCACTCGTAGTGGTTACACACTTCCCTGGTAGCACACTGAGTGAAAATTGATCTGTTAAAGCAGAAGTGACTTAGAAAGGGTCTAAGGAGACAAACCTGGCAGGGTTTCAGGTCACAAAAAGTTAAAATTACACTTTGATGCGAAGCCAAGTCAAGACTCCAAAGTCTGTCACTTCGTTGTGAGCTCTCACTTTGTGCTGTGAAGGACCTGCTAACAGTTAAGCCTAGAAATATGTTTCTCACTTCAGTTACTTGAACAATATACTAAAAAAAAAAAAGAAATCAGACTCATTCTCCAAAAGCCAGGAAGACAATTATTGAGCTGTAATACAGAGCCATGCAGTTAATCTTCAACTGATGATGGGAGAGCGACCTAAAACCACAGAATGACTCTTGGCAGCATAATCTGCACGTGATCAAACAAACAACAGGTTCACAGGATGAAATTTGTACAAGTCATTGCTAAACAAGCACTATCTCAAGTTCACTTTATGCTTTATTTCACTGAGAGAAAAGAATTCCATAATCACCACATGCACTCAAAAAATGATAGGGGTGTACAGGCACTTTGACTCAAACTGGCCACAAATGCTGCCCATGTAACTCCTGGGCTTTAAAGCCATTTATCAGAAGTGGTTTGGGTCATTTTAAGTCACCACAGGGGGAAAAAAACCCAAAAACCCCAAAAAAAGAAATTACACTGGCTGTTCTGTTTTGGGACAGCACACCTGAGACGTTCAGTGCACACCATCTCAGGTTAGTATTGAACTCTGTGTGTATGTATTTGTGTTATAACGCCAGGAGAATCCTAAATTAAACATAATCCAACCAACCATCGGCAGGCCAAGTCTAGAAGACATTTCCCCCCATCTTTGCATCACACATGCCAGAGAGCCATTTCTCGAACAGAACAGGCTCCATTAACAGCCAAACAACCCCTCTGCCAAACACTTCAACCCTGGAAGGAGATGATGGGATAGATTCATGCTTTGCCTTGCACATGGCACACAGCCCACTCGGATCAGGAGGACTGGGGGGAGAGGAAGTGCAGAGAGAGTAGGACTGACTGGTGCACTTGTCATAACAATTACTAACAAATACATTTTGCAGTAGGGTGCAAATTCTTTAAAGCACAGTTGTCACCAAAACCACTCTCCCCAAGACAGTTATCAGATCTTTCTTTTGTTAGGACATTCACAAAACATTCTCCTTGCGAGACACCAAGATCCATAATAAGGGCTGAACACTGATTTCATCTTTAAAATGGCTTCACCAAAAGTAACACCCAAGGCCAAAAAAGCCCCCACCACTGACCAGCTGTCATTCATTCTGGCATCCGAAGGACATTTACTTTCCACCAAATACAAACTCCCAATTTCAAGCCCAGTTGAAAGAATTTCTGGCACAGAAGTCACCATGTCAATACATATCTAGAAACTGTTATTTTACTTAAGAAATTGGATATTGTTATAGAAGGATTACCAATTACTTATTTCTAAAAAGAAGCCACTTAACCAACTTAGAGGCAAACCTAAAAACACATTTCAAACGTAAGAAGCAACAATATTAAATGGAAATACCACTCTATCACATTTTTGTAGTCTTTCAGTGGGAAGAAGGAAAGAAGAGAGACAACAGGCCAATTATCCTGTCATTTTCAGATTCTTTCATGTAAATTTGTCATCAAGAGATTATATGCAAAACGATTTTCCTACTTACTTTTCAGACACAAAGAAGAGTTTGGCTGTCTGAAAGCTCATCATCTTGCCCACTACTCATTAGTTTAGTATTAGTTTCTATTATCTGCTAAAATCATCATGGCTGCATTGACAACACCAGTAACTCAATTTAAGACAACACTCAATAGATTGAAACTTCCAGATATAAGACATTTATAGTAATGCAATTTTATTAATAGAAACACACATTCATTAATTTATATATATAAAGAAAAATCTTTATTTCAAATGAACATTTAACACAGATTGTAAGTCAAAACAAACCTTAACAGTGACTTACCAGGAAGCCTGTTCATGTTGACTCCTTGAGCAGAAAGTCCTATTCCCATGTACCTTCAAAAAAACCAAACAAAATACCAGTCAAGCAAGAGAATGGTCAAGGCACAAGATCCCCTGCAGCAGAAATACAGCACTAAAATAAACCCAACCCACACACAAATTATTTAAGAATGACAAAATCACTAAAGATTTTCCATTACTCATGTCTTTTATTGAATCCAAGATAAAATATCAGTCTTCTTTACTAACTGACAGCTTTCTGATGTACAACTACAGCTACTCTTTAGTTTTAATTGCTAGGAAAAGGACTGGAAAACAAATAGCGATTTAATTTCCAGTTTGGTATTTGTGAGGTATTTTTATCCACATATCAGAAAAAAACTTATTTATATAGGGGATTAACAAGACAGTAAAAAAACACCTAAGTGCAGGTATAGTATATGAGGACAGATGTCTGTCTAGCCTGATGTACTGTCTCCAGAAATAGCTGATAGTGGATGCAGAGGACAGAGCACACAGTTGTACTTTCCAAGAACACTCTTTCATTGTTGAGCATATATTTTACACAATCTCACTTTCTGAACCTTTGTAAGCTCTTTGAAAAGGCAACATCCTACAGCTCCCCCATTCAATTCCTGCCCAATCTATTTTTCCTTTGTACTTGCATTTTTAAATTGGAAGAGAGAGGAAAAGCATTTCCCAGACAACTTTCTCAAGGATTTTAAAGTCCTGATTCACACTCCACCCCCTAAAGGTCTCTTCTCAAGGCTGGTTAATCACAGTCTGCTCAGCTGTTCTTATGGAAGCTCATCTCTACCTCAATGCTCCTGCTACACTTTCAGTTCTGTAACTTCTTTGAGAAGCAGGGAATAACCAGAGCCACCAGCATCACACAACACAAGCCCATGGTGATTATTACAGAAAACAGCGTAACAATAGTCTCTGTTTTGGTTTCTATTCCTCCCCCTCCTCACCCCTAAGTTATAATTTCTTCAAGTTTTGTGCATTAAACTGCAGAAACTGTTCCCCGTCCTTGACTTCCCCATCTCAGTCACTGCCACGTGGAAATGGTAATAACTGATTGGTTTTTGTTTACACTGAAATTTTAATCCTTAGAGATCTTCAAGTTTATAAAATCTTAGCCCATAATTTCTTTATAGCACAACATAGAATTGTTTTGGTGGAAAAATACCTTTAAGATCGTCGAGCCCAACTATTGACCAGAACTGCCAAGTTCACCAGTAAACCACGTCCCAAAGTGCCACAGCTACTCATGTTTTAAATCCCTCTAGGGATGGCGACTCTACCACTTCCCTGGGCAGCCTATTCCAGTGCTTGACAAACCTTTCCATGAACAAAGTTTTCCTAATATCCAACTTCTACCTCCCTGGTGCAACCTCTGGCCATTTCCTCTTGTCCCATCAGTTGTTACCTGGGAGAAGAGACCCCCTTTGCAAACGTGGCCAACTCTCTTGTACGCGCCACATTTTGGTAGCATGACCTTCTGGATTTCAAATCCTTGAAGCCCAGTTTTACAGTACTTTAAAATAAGTCAATTCTTTCTTTTAAAGACATGCTCTGTTTCTGAAGTGCATCACCTCCCAGAGGATCCAAACCCTTCCTCCTGAGACCACCAGAAAGAGCAAAGAGGCAGCAAACTCTCGGTTTGCAGTGCATAGAGCAGGGTATTGACCACGCTGAGAAAACAGAACTCCCTGAGCCACACACATACACAAGTCCTGATGTGATCATATCAGCTAAACCCAGCTCTCTTCCTAGTGGTCAAGGAGATGAGATCATCCAGGAAAGACTGGTTGGTGATGTACAGCACGACCCTGAACTCACACACTGCACATGCTGTGGTGACTGCCCGGCACATCCGCCCGGAGCCCTTCAGCTCCTGAACCTTGTGTTCACTTCAAGAAAAGCAACAAGGGAGGTTCTGCTCTGATGTGGAGATCTCACGGAGGGAAGGGACTTTAGAGGAAGCACTATGTGATCTCATTCCTCTGGATCCCTTGGGGGGGGGAAAAAAAAACCCATGGACACACATCTCTTCTCTGTAATCAAGACTTTTTAAATGTCACATTCCATAGTCCATGGCTCAGCTATTTCATTCTTTAGAACTCTTGAATGAAGACCAAATAACCCCAATGATCGCCTCCTGTCTTTTATGGGTTGTTGTATTAATCCTTCAACAGGAACCAGGTTATCACTTAAAAACAAAGATTGGCATCTGTTTTGTTGACAAATGGCATTGTTGCTGTATTAACTCTTTTTCTTCAGAAGGATAATCCTTTAAAAGCAAAAGACTGGCATTTGTGACCCTCTAAACATTCCTGTATTTTCAGAGTTCTTCATAAAAAGCTCTCCTGCACTATCTCTTGGTTTTAGAGACTCCATCTTGCTTCCCATCCCTGATGTGTTGGGAGGGAAAAATATTCCTTTAAGATTTCAGACCATGAGCCAGATGTCTCTCAACTCATTTTGGTCAACCCTATTGGGTTTTTCAAGCTCAATAGTTTGTTCTCTCAATTTTTCTCATTGAATAAAATTTAAACTTTTGGGGTGTGTATCTCTATTGCCTCTCATCCCTGTGTCTAATTTTGTCAACTGTCTGATCCTGCAATAAAATGTCTTCTTAAATGGTCTCTGTACCATCTCAAAGCATTTAACCCTTCTGATTTTATTAGCTATTCTTAAACAAGCTTCTTCAATTTATAATGTTTGTTTTCTGGCTTTGTTAGTTGTTGGGTGGTGGGGTTTTTGGATGAACACTGAAGTGGCAGGGTCTGGGGGCCTTTCATAGCACTCCTCGAAGGACACCAAACATGAGTGATTATGGTCAGTGCTGCAGAGCAACTTCTAAACACACCTTTCTTGTAAACACATTCTGCACTGCTCAGAGCACGAGTCAGAAGTTACATCCTCATGAGTTCCCTGACTCACGAGAGCCTTTCCAAAGCAGGCATTTATGGCATCTAAAAATTCAGCCTCACAATGTCTTCTTACATGCATCTGTAAAACTGAATTTGGGGATATGTTTACAACCTCCCAGGCACAATATGGAAGACTTTCCCCTATATCTGCAGGGACTACTCCAGCTCTTCCCTGCCACCTTCTTAGTGCACTGGCAGATAAGGGAGTTCTTGTTCAATTCCCGTATTCCTACTGAGTCTGGAATCTTCTGCTGCTACAGAGATTTCCTTACTACATGGTGGGTTTTGCCATGTGTTTTTTTCCAGCTACGTGTGCAAGCAGCCAGGATCCCAGCCCACAGCTACAACTGCCCTCAGCTCTATGAGAGCAGTGACAAGTGCCACCTCTGCCAACTGTTCAAGCCTGAGGGGAGCTGTGATTCAAAGCACACAATTGCTTTGACTCAATGTAAAAGCACCATCTAAGCCTGAAGCAATAACACCAGAGAGCTCATCCTGACACAGGCAGGTGTGAAACACTTAACAAAAACCTGTCCAGGAGCAGACCACTATGCTTCTCTGGCAGAACTATCCCCACCAACTTCACCAGGTCACATCACCAAGCTCCAGATCTCCCAAATTTGTTGGCTGTGCCAAATTTTGTTCGAAGGGCAGGACGTGCCACTTGATACAGGGAATGTTCCTTATGTCCTGATCTATTTGGCTCAGCTGGAGGTAAAACACTGTAGAACTGTGGCCACTTTGTCATGTGGTGGTGTCAGATTCCTTCCTTTCAGTATCACACAGCACAGCTCTGCTGGCACATGGCCACAGGCCAACTCCATCCCTCCTTACTCCCTGAGGGTGCTTGTCTGCTCCTCTGCCTCTACAGCTGCTGCTGTTGACATTACCAGACCTAGAACTGAACAGAGAGGGCACCTCTGCACACAGCCTTGGCACAGCTGCAGCGCTTCGATGGGTGCCCTTTGTCCCCGTCCCTTGCTGGGTCATTGCACTGTATTGCACCACAAGGGTGGCAACACCAAGGAAAACACTGGAAATTAGAGGAAATAACCTAATTGTTGAACTCAGATAAAACAGGTCATCACCCACTTCAGCTTATCCTGCTTAACTTCATTATTTTCTATGCAGATTCATCCCCCACTTTGGTGTACAGCAGCAAATTGATGCACAAAACCAAAGACAAAACTCACACAATAGTATCTTTCCATTTTCAGACAACATAGCTTTAAACTGAGACTGGAAGCTTGTCTTTTTATAAAAAGCAAGCATTACAACTCCACAAATACTAAATTTAGGATTACACTTTAATCTAGATACACACCATGAAAATATGTTGCTTAAAAAAAAAAGGAACATGACCACAAGCCTTCCTGGTTCACAGTTTTTTGCTCTTCAACTTCTGCTCCCATTTAAAGCTCAAGACAAACTTTAAAAATAAGACCATAATGGCTGTAAAACTGTACACACTATTTGCAGACAACCTAAAATAAAAACAGACTCCCTCACCATGCTGAGTTTCAACTCCACAGCCCACAGCTTATACCCAGAACCTCAAATTGTCACAGACTTGACTTCTGGGTTTTGTTTTAGAAAGTACTACTTTGCTTTTCCGATCTACAATCAATTTATGTACCAGAAGTAATGGATGAAATGAGCTTTAAGAACTACAAAGACTCAGACAAAAAAAATCACTCTATTCTCTCGAAAACTGGGAGGGAAAAAAAAAAATTAGTCTTCAACTCCACCACCCTCAAAAGTACCAGATGCTTTCTGAACTTCTTGGTGCAGAACAGCTTCTCACTTCCTCGATTTCAAATGCTCCAAACCAGTTTTGTGTATGTAACAAATTCAATTCTAGTTAAGCAGTATTTGTGGGCATCATCAAGGGCAAACTACTGCCTTTTTTTTTAATGACTCAATTATGATATTCAGTATCATTCAGTAGAAATCTCTATGGTCTGTCTGTCCGTATCACCCCTGGTTTTGGACCAAATAGTGTGGACAGACTCCCTGTAGGGTATCCCTTAACTGGAGTTCCTTTTTGAGAGATTCAAAGAGCCTCTTTAAAAAAAGGATGCAGAGGAATGTTAGCACCCAGTCTCAAACAGGAAAAAAGTTATTTTGGGGTTAATAATACATTTATATCCATTATCTATCACAGGTAATATGCAAAGCTAAGCAAAAGTGACCTCCTAAAACCATCTTCTCAGCAGTGAACACTGAATACTTGGAACTGCCCCCCTCCACCTAATCTGAAGCTTCAAAAATGCTGCATCAGTAGACCAATTCCAAATAGAGCAGACTGACAAAAATAAACGCAGACACATGCTGGTGATTCAGTCAGAACAGTCTTGTTTCCACTCACCAGCAGCCTTGGCAGTTACCATAGCACCAAATTCTTCCAGACTCCTACTTCACCTCAGCCCTGCCCAGTTCTGGTTGCTTTAGAAAATGTGACTGAATCAGCCACATTTAATACCAGCCACAACATCAGCTCTGCCTGTTTTACCTACGCCCTGGCTCTCCTTGGTTGCAGCAGAAGAATGAAGGACCTTGGTAAAAAGCTCTCATGTCAAAAGATGCTGGCTCCACACACAACCAGCAGTATTCCCAGGATTTTTCCCTCTAGGTCTGACAGCACCATGACTGTGCTAAGACTAAGCTCAAAGACATAAAGCTTCTTGGGTCTCTTCCCCAGTTCCCAAGTACTTCACCAGTAAACACGAACATGTAGCTGTTCCAGCACAGTGACATCGAAACAGGACAGCGTTCACTTCTGGCTCCTAAGACAACTTGTGTGGTGGACTCTGCAGCACAGAGGTTTTCAAAGTTGCATTTTAAATCTGTATATTTTTTAAAAATAGGTACTATTTTTTTTTACTGTCAATAAAAAACTTACCCTTGGAAAAGATATGGAAAACCAAAATGATGACTGTACTTCTAAATTAAAATTTAACTTTTAAAGATACAAAAGATCTCAAATGCACTGACTCAGGAAGAATTATATATTGTCATTGGGCAGAAATTAGCTGCAAAACAATGAGAAAAGTTATTACACAGGAGTGACAACATTTGACTGACCTAAATTGAAACGAAGAGATCTCTTAGTGAGGCTGTTCTAAGCATTACAGAATCACAGAAGTAGAGGAGACACTGATGGCTGTGTTTAATTTGTCCCAGAAGGGACAAATATGAGAAGCAATTCTTTGAGTCAAAAGATGTTTCTCCAGAACAAACCAGAGATACCCAGATGAGATGATGATACCCAGAGAACTTGCCAAAAAGTCAACGTAAGAAAAGTTTCCTGTGTAGTCTAAAGCTACTTTGTATGAGGAAACCCACAAAAATCCTTGTGAACTCAGCAGAAAAACTTCAGAACAGACCTGCCCTTTGACAGCAAGCAGCTAATGCTGAAATTCCAGGATATGCATCTATTTGGCTTTTCCAGTGTGGGAACGAAGAACTCACTGAGTCGAACAGAGGAGAACACAGCAATAGAACTCATGCACACCTGTACTACATTCTTCAGTTACAAGAATTCCAGGAGCAGAGAACATCTCCCTGGAAAGCACCCAGCATTTGAGAATCATTGATATGTGCAAAATAAAGGCAGGGCAGAAGGAGGGAGAAAGCATTAGCCCATGGTCCTCACGGGACAAGCAGTATACTTTAAACAAAAGGAGGTATCTCTTCACCCAAAAAGCTGCAAGACTTTCTCCAATAAACTTGGATCGAGTACTCATCTCTAACACTAGGTGACAATTAGCAAGGCAGATTTATTAAGGCTCTGCCAGGAGAAGAAAGACAGTATAAATAATAAATAACAAATACAGGTTTCCCCTGTATTTATTGTTCAACCTGTTGAAAGGTACCAAGTGAGGATGGTGAAACAATCCCTGCCACTCTTCTTTCAAGTGGCTGTGAGGTTCACCCAGATGGCAGACAAAATTCAACCCATCTGAAAGCTGGGGAAACAAAGGGCAAAAAAAATTACACTGGTTTAGCACTGGTTGGTAACGGCCACAAGCCCAGAACTCTTCTTTCCTGAGCCAATTCCACCCTGGAACAGTACAGGAGGCTGGAAGGAGACTGCCAGGGATGCCAACAGGCACTGAGGCCCAAACTTGAAGAGTTAAGACCAGACAGGTTAGATACTTTGTTTTGAAGGCCATGACTTTCAGTAAAGCAGTCGTTCCCTGCTCAGCTGTGAACCAACATTAACACAACACACGGGAGAAATTCCTGGGATTGGCATTTTATTACATGGCTCAGCCAAGGCCACGCAATCCCACTGAGCCATGAGTTAAACAAGGGATATTCCACTCTTCCAGAGATTTGTGATTCAAAGGCTTCCTGTATCCTGCAGTTTTTTCTAATAACCACACCTATGTGGTAGGAATCCTGTCCTCCCAGCTATCATGCACTCTTTCTACATGCACAGTTAAATCTAAAATAAACAAACTAAATTAAGTTACAGGTGAATAATACACCACACTGGTGGCATTTCAGAGACTCTCACAGTTTCTTGTGCAAAGCTCTGAGCTATCATTCTTGTCTGAGGTGGGTCCTGACTTCATGCCAGGTTTAAAGAGTGGCTAGAAGTGATAACCCTTATCAACTCACCACTTGAAACCACATTGTCGCAGTTCTGGTGGGGGAAAGGGAACATTGTTTTAAGGCAGTGAAAAAACAAGTTACATCTGTTTTTAAAAATTACCTACAGCATGTAAAACACTGGATTCCAACTGTCTCCGACTCCTCAGTCTAACAACAAATAATTTGGAACTACTTCATAATGGAATATAATCTCTAGAGTGGAAGTGGTTCTGGTTTTACTTGTGCATATTGTGCTGTTCTGTGCTGGTGCTTCAGAAATAGCACTGATGGGCTCCAGGAAGAATCCCAATTCCCCAAGAAGAGGTCAGTAAAGACAAATAATGCAAGGCTGAAAAGAAGTGGATAAAGGGAAGTAAATAAAATTTTTAAGAGCTCATTAAAAACAACTACAAGTATCCTGAGGCACAGAGGAGTCCATTGTACATCAGACCTTAGCAACGCAGAGAAGCCTTAAAAGCTGAAGATCGTGGAAAGGAAGGTGAGTGAGCAGGACAAAACTGGGAGGAAGCATTCTGGTAACATAACACATCTTCTCAGGGTGTTTATGAGTAATTGGTGACAAAATGACAGAGGAAGAATGAAAAGCTATTTTTGATAGACCAAGGTATCATATTCCCAGCTCCCGTCCAATTTTAAGATCACGTTCAACTGGTACCTGCCAGCTGCAGGAAGGGCCAAATCCATCCTTGTCTGTGCTACCTTCTGGAAAGGAGAAGACTGATGATGCAGATTAATAATGTCTGTAGGAACACTGAAATATCGAAAATACAGAGACGAAGACTTGACCTGAGCACCATTTAAGAAAGAAAAGGCAAGACATGAGCACCACCAGGGTAAAATCACCACTAAAATCTGTCCAGAATAACCAGTTTCTCCATCTGCTACCCCAAGCATCACCACATCCAACAGAACCCCAAACTCTGTGGTCAAATGCAAATGTAGTTGAAGCAAAGGTGTCCCACCAAATTATGATTTTTTTCACTCTTGGCAGCTGACTCGTTCTCCAAGTCAGTTGATATCCAACAAAGTTCACACACCAACCATCCCAGTGACAAATGCTGCCTGAAGTCTGGGAACAGCACAAAGCATTACTGATACTCATTCTCTGATTATTTATTCTGGTTACACCCAACTGAATAAGTAGGATTTTTGTTCAGGTAGTGCTGCTGATTAACAAACCTCACTTCCAAATGCACTGCTCATAGTCACTGAAAATATATTAAGGAAGTTAAAACAGGTTTTCACGACTGAATGGACTTAAGATTGTTTGATTGCCAGTCTAAGCAACAGAACATTTTTTCTGCCATGAACAAAGCCTAGAAAACAGTAAAGAAAGATGCTAGAGTTACCACAAATGTCTAACAGAAAGGCATCCAAAAGAGGGCAAGTCATTTAAAGACTGTTTCATTCTGGTGACTAATCTTGCATTTCAGTCCGTCATAACAGACAGTCAGAATCAAAATGCACCTCGAGCCCCTGTTTTTTTTCCTCTGAAAAACAGGGGGAACAATATAAATGCAATACCCAAATCAGAAGAAAACAACACCAGCTTAAGGGGTATTCTCACAGCCTTATGGGCTAATTTCCTCTGGGTTAGGCTTGGATGGTAAGAATTCTTATGAAAGGAGGATTTACCTGCCAATAATTAATGAAATTACAGAAAGAAGTAGCTGCAATATTTATATAAGATCTGGAGAGGGGGCTCATTATGTGGAAAACATACCAGAGAAAAAGTAACACCTAAGTTTTGAGAGATGTACTGGTGAAATAAGAACACTTTCTCTTTAAACAGTGGCAGAGAGTCAGAGCTGGGGTGAGCACTGGGAAAGCACCACACACTGAACTCACAGATCTTTACACACTGACATCTCCACAAGGGACAAAGGCTTCATGTGGACCAGAGCATCAATACAAAGAACTTGTAAACAAGCAGGCAGACTGTAGTCTGAAAACAGAGATCCAGTCTTGTATCACAGGTACAAAGTAAATCCCACTGCTAGAAAAGCAGTTTAAAAATGAATCTGGTTGCAGAGTCAATATAACACAATTAACACTGTTCAGCTTCAGTGGAGAGCTGAAAAAAAAGTCAAAGCTTCACAGTGATAAATGATAAATTCTTTAGCAGTTCATCATTTCAAGGCTTCTCAAGTGAAATAAAAAGGTTTTCCCTTTTTATAAAGGGAAAGTTATCCAACTTACACTATTTAATTATTAAACAGAATTCCTTAGATTTGCAAGCTTAGAATATGCAAATTATTAGTTCCCATTATTCTGTGATTCAACTGATACTCTGAAGAACTGAGCTTGTAAAGTTTTACATATATTCTAAAGATGATGATTTTGCTAGTTTGCTTTTGTCATATTCTTACCTTTTCCACAACAGATACTCACAAATAGCAGAGGGAGGGGGGAAGAAAAAATAACCAACAAAAATAACCCCTTCCTGAAGTTTTTCTTCTTTACTGTGCAAAATTTCCTAAGCAGCTGAACAAAAAACCCCAGCAACAACAAAATAATTACCACAGTCTGAAATCTAGGAAATCTCAGACCTCAGACATACCTAAAGTCACACATCACAAGTGGAAAAGTCACATATCACCATCACTGCTTCCATTTCGTTGCCTCATTTCACAAATTATTTTAATGATAAATTGATATTCAACTATTACAATGGATGGCTCATGATACTGGTATAAAACACTCAGTTTAAATTTCCACCTCATTGATAAAAAAAGAAAGGAATTTAAAAAGTTATCAACTGCAAATCAGCTATTCCAGCCTCGTGACTGCTTTACACTGAAAAGCTGCTCTCAGTGTTACTCCCTTTTGGAAGAGCATAGCAGAGCAATGACAAAGAAACAACAACTTGTATGAGGTAGCATCAACTGACATGAAACCTCTGCAGAAAATGAGTCTCCACATCTGAGAGCACCAAGGCACAGCTGGTAGCTGAGCAAGAAGGACTTGCTTGGGCAATCTGCGAATGGGAACAAGGCAGGAACTGTTTATGGAATCGACTTGGGGGCTTTATTTATGTGTTGGGTTGTTTAAATGAATGTCTGCAGAACAGCATAAATTTAAACAAGCAGACCTACCTGCAAACAGAACAACCCCCTCTCTGTGCTGGTTTTGGATTCTTGGAAACCAGGATGGAAAAACATAAAAAGGGGCGAGGAAATCAATTATTTACAGGCTTATCAGTGACAAATCAGGAATCACACAAGAAATCCTCAGTTCCTATAGAATATCCCTTAACCTTCCCTACAGCCACATCCAGGCAGGGCACTCCAAGGTGTCTGAGCATAAGCAGGCAATGCTGTCAGAGTGCTCCAGGGACAGGCCTCTGTCAGCATCTGGAATCCATTAGAGCACATGAGCAAAAGGCTTTTCACAGAGCCATCACACTCACCATATGCTGAGGAGAAATGGAAAGTTGGCAAGGAGAAACATAAGCAAGGAAAAGGGGCAGATGATTTGTTACTAATGTACAGACTGCAACCAACCAACACATCTGACCTTTATTTTTCTTTTGCAGTCAGACAGAAACTAAGCTATTTTTGAGTCTGGCTTATGGTTCACTTGTGTATGAAAGCTAAAGGAAGATTTTAAATAAACTATGGTATGGACTAAGCTCAATTAGCTGTTCAGCCATTCTCCTCAAATAACTCTTTTCTCCCACTCCCAGAAAACTGCCCTCAACCTTAGGCTAGTGCTGACCAACATCTCTAGACAACAGCCTGCACAGCTCAAAGCAACTGTGAAATGGGCTGAAAGAGGGATAACAGCATTCCCTGTCACTTATGTCTTTCCAAGTTCCCTCTCCTGCCTTTTTGGGTCTCCACCTAACACAGAAATCACTGCTTCAGGTACTGATCCAGCAAAAAGACTGTGAACACAACTGAGCTCACGACACACTAGTGCACCAGTCACTAGTGCTGGCACACAAAAACACATCATGGCAAAAAGAAAAGCCATACTGGGATGCTTCTTGGGATGGCTCAAAGTCCTCATGAAACCACTGGGCTGCTCTGGCACAGAGGCTGGGCCCTCTGTCACCTCCTCTGCCCACAGAGCACTGCTGCTGTGTTTGTACAGAGTCACCATGGGCAGGCAGTGGCTCTGTCCCCACCAGAGAGGTCAGGATGCCAGCACACTCAAGTATCCGTGAGTAAGCAGCTGTCCAAGACCAAACCATTCCCAGAAAAAGACAGCTGTTGACAGCAAACTGCCATTGTAAAGGCAATCCACAGGTTGCTGGGCTGTCTGTTCCAGGAGCAGCTCAGAAACAGAGAGGAGGCTGCAGGACAGGTGGCTTTTGCCAGAATCCAGAACCCGTGCATCATCAGGGTTGGCCTCTGGAATGTCCTCCCCAGTCACACTCCATCACAACCCAGCACGTGGCTGGGGGAGGTAAAACCAGCCAAGGAACCAAACTGGCAGTCAGGAACACGCACTGTCACCCACAGACAGCTCACCTTGCCCCAGCATAAAGAGGACAACAAGGATGACTTGTCCTTCTGAGTCACAACAGCCCCTAAGTTGTGGGTTGGCTGCCCTACCCTGATGAGTCTCTCCCTGTTCCTGTTTACCAAGCAGAGATCATCTAGTGGGGAAAGAGAGGCTGAGATGTGCTGACAAATCACCACCAAACAGAACCACGGATCGGAGGGAGAGAGGACAAGAGTTCAGTGCTTCAAATACAGCTAAGGCTGAACTGTTACGAACAGCATCGTGATAAAAGCCTGAGTTATTTGTGGCAGCTCAGGAGCAGAAGAGTCACAGGCATTTCTGCCAATCTGCTCATCTGAGGAATGCTGGAAGCAAGCCATCCACAGATTCATGGAGAGGTTTGGACGGGAAGGGACCTCAGGACATTCTTTCTTCATCCTTCTGCCCAAAGCATAAGTAATTCTGAAACTTCTATCAGTCAGCAGACTGAGGGCTCCCCCAGACAAATTTGATGAGGGAGATGCCAGTGCCTCTCCAGGCATCCTGTTTGGGTGCACAACCATTTTCACAAAGGAAAATTCTTTCTTATGTCCAGCTGGCATTTCCCTTGCCACAGCTTGTGACCCACTGCCTCTTGTCCTTTTGTTCCAGTTGACAACACTCAGGAGACAAGCACACAATGGCTCAGGAATTAACTACCAGCAAGTCTTAAAACAAAACTGTTCAACAACACTTTGAATGGAACTGAGGGTTGCTGCAGTCCTACCCTTCTGTCTCCCAGCTCAGCCCATCCCTTTATTGACTCGCCTTCAATGAATGTCAGGGAAGGGAACCCTGAAAAGTGGCCCTCAATTTGAAGAGGAAAAAAAAAAAAGGAGCAATTTCTGACAGTGACGTCAGTAGATGAAATCACCACTCATTATTTTCTGGCCAGCTTTCCACCAGTTATCTCCCTGAACCAGCTCACCAGAGGATGGGGTAGCAGTCTGTCAGCACGAGGGAAGGAGTGGAAACATACAGCAAATGGAAGGGCAGAATCCCACAGCCCTGACGTGTATCACCCTGAAGTGCTGTAGAACCACTCCCTGTGTGCTCAGCACAGACAAGGAGGTGAGAAGAGGGCTGGGACAAGAGACTGCAGAAGAAATTCTCTGCTCTCTGAGGATAAGAACGATCTCCCCCCACAAGAAGTAGCAACAGATCAACCTACTGACAAATCTGATTTGTTCCATGTTACCTAGAAACCCTCTCATGACAATTTTTTAATGCTATCCTGGCAGCCTCCCCTCTCCCAGAAAAAAACAAAACAAACCAAAACCGCACAAAAAGCAAACCAAATAAATAAACATGACCACTTATCAATGAAGACTAAATCCTCCAGGATAAGAAATGGCCACCATTCAACTAAAAGTAAGTTTGAGCCATGCTTGTTTCTCTCAAAGGATTGTGGTTTTAGCTCATGAGCAGTAGAAGATCCAAAGCTAAGAAAAGCAAATCAATTTTAAAAGTTTCTTACATACACCAAATTGACTTTTTGGATGCTCTGTTTGCTTTGAAATATCCACCAGTAAATGCTTTTACCAATGCTGAGGCAGAAAAGTCCAGCAATGGCAAAGGCAGAGTTTTCATAAATAATTTTGTTTGCTTCTTTAACAAAAGCACCTTTCTGGGGCAGGTGCATTAAGGCAAAGGGGAGACAAGACAGTGCAGAAGAGGAAGTTTTTCTAGCAGCTGTGGCAGTGCAAAGCAACTTGTGTCTGTGCTGCTGCAGTCCCTCCCTCCCTCTTCCCTTGTGCTGGCTCTGGGGTAAGCAGAGGAGTTCTCAGCCTGGAAAATGGGGGGAGGCAAGGACGTGTGTTTTGACTGCTAGGATATGATATGGTGGGAAAAAACAGGGGAGAGAACCAGAGCTTACTGGTTTTAAATCCCCTTAGTCCAATGAAAAGCAGGGGAGAGGTTAAAAAGGTGGTCGTGACACCTGAGTCATCTCCATAGCTCAGGTTTCTCTACCACAGTGACATCACCAATCCAAAATGGCACTGCCTGATGCCAATTCAAGAAGCCTCTTATCAGAGCATGTCACACACAGGCAACATCCTTGGCCGGCTGCAAAAAGGCATCGTGTGAGCTTTGGGATTCTTACTTCTCCATTAAGAGCCACTGGGAGCTTCTATCCCGTTTCTTATCTGAAACCTTAGTTTCTGTTGTTTATTAGCAAGTGTCAGTATCTAACCAGAGTGCAGAGCCCTAAACTAACAACCGTGAGCACAGAAAGACAACAGCTTTGTGCAAAATCAGATTCCTCAACACTTCCTGAAATTCATTTCACCAAAACCTTTCCTGAGTAAGTGTTGTTTCAAAACCAAATCACTCACATTTTAAACCTAAATGTGAAATGCCATCACAAACTCCAGAAAGAGATGCACAGGGAATAACTTCACATCTTTACGTCACTAGCTCATACAGAAGTCAAATAAGCAGCTCTAGGGCAGAGGCTTTACACCTGGAATACCCATCTGGAAATGAGCTCAGAAGGATTCCTCTTCCTCTCCCCTTGCTAAAGGGCTTCCAGTGTTGCTCCTAGGGACAGGCTTTGCCATTTACACTGCTTGAAAACTTCATTCCCTCAATCCCTTCTTTAGATGTCTGGACTCTCAATCCTTTAAACTATGTCACAATGGTGGAATAAACACTGGGGAGACTCCTCAGAAGAGATCTCTGCCACAGCTCACTAGTACAACACACTGAGCCTCCAGCAGGAACAATTCAAACTATTAAAGGTGAGATACACAAAAGCACCTTCCCAAGTGACAGCCAGGCAGCAGCTACAGTGGAAATTCACAACCACAAATCCCCAGCACCACCCTGTGTGAGATAAAAGTTGGATCTGTCTCTACCAGCAAAAGAAAAACAAGGCACAGGAATGGCTGAGACATCAGAGAGGCTCTCAAAGCCTCACCACTGCCCTGACTTCAGAGCTATCAGCAGCTCCTGTTCAGGCTGCTGTGCTAACACATATGGTTCTATCTCTTTGGAATTATTCCTGGAAAGTCACTGTAATTACAGACTATAATAAAAACAACAGATTATCAATATAGAAAACTCTGATCTTGGGAGACAAGCAGAAAATTCCATTATCTCCCTTTAAGATTGATCTAGACTGCAGTAAGGATTAAGTGCTGTTCAGTGACCTTTTGTAATGTGATTTCTTTGGAAGATTGTCTTGAAGCTCACTGCAAAATTATTTCAGTTTTAGCAGTTACATAAACTAATCAAGGGCAGTGTTTCAAAACAGACAAGCAGTTAACAGCCAGGTCAGTGAAATGAAGGAATAAGGATGGTCTTTTCCCTGCATTTGTAAGGAATTCAGCCTAGCATCCACCTCTGCAGATAACCTAGTAATTATCAAGGGCCTAAATGCAGCACAACCCGAGATCCTTCACAAGTCCCTTTACAAGTAGGCCACCTCTCAGTTCAACAATGACAGCAAAAAAATTCAACTGTAACAAGCTGTAACTTTCATTTAGTTTTTAGTAGGAACATTTGCTGCCCTTCCCCACAATCCTTAAGCTGGTCAGAGTTCAAATGTCATACTTGAAGGACTGGATTAATTAACTACACCCAATCCCTCCTCCTGTGTGGCTTTCCCTTCTGGGTAATATTCCTGCCATGTTCATCCTTTAGCCATGAACAATGCCAGGGACATCCACACACAGCAGGCTGACACCTTCATAATGAGGAAAAACTAAATCCACATTAGCAGGAGAACTCCAGACCTTGTTAGAAATGCCCCTTTACGGCCTGCCCCAGTGCTCCAATACTCCTATAACCACTCTTCCCCATGTCAACACCACTGCAGCAGTCCAAAATTAAGCTCAATGCTCCTTCCTTCTGCTTCACTTCATTTCTGAGGCATCATAATTCCAGAAATCAGAGTGACCAAACCTTGCCAGCAAGAAGAAAACCTATTGTAATTTAAATTGCACTGGAGACCACCAGTTTATTGAGTTTTTTAGAAGTGCCCACCTCAAAGAGCTCAGGACACAGCTGTGCCAGTGCCTCTGCTTCCAGGGCATTCCACCTCCTTTACATCTATTCATCAGGAGGACAAAACCTGCCCATGCTGTACCTGCCTGCTGCACCCAGCAGCCACGGGACCTCGAACCCTTCCGGAAAGGAGGCCAGAGTCCAGCAGAGCTGCCAGACACACATCCCCAGCCACTGAGCTGGAATGAGGCACTTACCCATCTCTACCTTTACTGACGATCTTCACTTCAAAGTAATAAATGCCACAGGCTGCAGGGATGGGGTGAGTGGCCCTGACCGAGGCAGCATCTTTGTGATTTTTACCGTGACCTAAGAAAGAACAGAAATGTAAGTACTGAGGGGATCTGGCCTCTCACACATCCTGATCTAAAACCTCACTATCTGAAGCCAGCAGGGATCTGTTTCTACACGGAGCCAGCCATTTAAAGCACACGTTCCAGAGAACCAGCATATACAACCCTGCACTGCCACCAGGAACAATTCCTACAGCACAAGCATTCCAGTTTTTCCTTTGTTTTCACTATGAAGTTTCTGAGAAAGACTTTCAGTACCACCTCTCCCCCTCCCCACAGACATAATATGAAGACCAATGTACACAGACAGAAGACAAAAATGATTACACAAGAGGGGAATGACATCAGTGTTTACTAGCCAGGCAGGAAAAGGAATAATCAGTTCTCCGCTGGGTGGGTAGGGAGAACAACTCCAATAGCGAGCAGGGAAAACATCACACTACAAGTCTGTGAGCAGCTATTTGGTGTAAACCCGAGGAGCCAAAGCCCCGGTTACGCAGCGTGCCGGGGCCAGCCGACCCCCGGGCCGGGTTTTAAGCAGGATGACAGAGTAAACAGACGGTCTGGCTGCACCGGGCCCGGCCGAGCGACACTGCACAGCGTTATATAAGGCCACACACTCCGCCGGGGAGAGCCCCCGGCTCCCCAGCGCCTCCGTTCCCGAGCCCAGGCAGCCCGGCCCGAGCAGCCCAGCCGGGGCCCCGGGCCAAGCAGGCGCCCCGCGA
>VZRQ01001928.1:253667-270150 GCA_013397975.1 Machaerirhynchus nigripectus | reverse complement strand
GAGGGCATGGATGAGGGACCCCGGCTGGCCCGCTGCAGCTCACAAAGGCTCCTTTGGTTTTCAGCTGGATCCATATGGATACACAGTCTTTGTACATATACATAGATAGATAGATATACATATATATATATAATTTTTTAAAAAATCTGTTTATGTCTTGAGAGTACAGGAAAAAAACTGAACTCCTGCTGTGAAGCCACGGCCAGCAGGAAGAAAAACAAGATCCCTGAGCTGACTTACACTATGAGTTCATTCTTCTGTATATGACACACATAATTCCATGTTTCCATTCTTTTTCCATGTCTCCATAGCAATAAACAGGCCCTTGTCATCATTCCAAACCCATGATCGTCAGAGCAACTGGAGACCTACTTAAGGAAAGAGCTGCAGTCTCTTGATCTGACTAAAGAGAGCTTCCAGCAACTGAAGTTACAGGTCTGACCCAAGGTCCTCTTGACAATATGATCTTCCCTTACTTGAGAGAATATTTATATAGTTACAGATTTAGACTTCATATATTTTGACTACATATATAGTTATTATATATATATTTATATATGTGTACAAGCCAAAGTTTGATACAAAAAGTTACAACCTCTGAGACTCCAAACTGCCAAAGAGGTTATCAACTGTTTGAAATACATCCAGTCTAAGGAAAAGGCTCCAGTGAATTGAAGAATTCTTGTGAAACACCCAAACCCAGTGTCAGCCCAATAGTGTGATGTGCAGCAGCTGCAAAGCACTGTCCCCTCCCATTCCTCCCTTTGGGAAGCTGCACCTTCTCATGAGAAGAAAGTGAACTCTGACACACACTGGAGAAGGGAATCCCATCCATGCAGGATGTGCAGACACTTACTGCTCCCAGCAGAGCTTCTCAAAGGACCCTTTCCAACACTTCAGTCACACTGTATCAGCAAAAAATGCTCTTTGTTAATTAACGGAGTTACATTTTAAAAAAAGAATCCTTGAAAAATGCCTGCCCTTCGGATTGGCATTGCCTGCTGACGAGATTTCAGCTCTATTGGCCATCACGTCCTTTAGCGTTGTGCAAAACCTGTTTAACTTCCACGTGCTGCTGCCAGGAGCTGGGTTGGGTTCCCAGGCGTCCCTATGACTGGTGCCATTGGGCTGTAGTTTCAGGAAGCTATACTGAACACACAGCATAGCCCAGAGAGAAGGATCCATACTTGCAGTGGGATTTAGGACAGGCTCAGAATGGGGAGAGACAACTCGTGTCACACTGACTCCCCAGAACGACACTGAAGAGAAAGTTCAATACCCATCTCCAGCCCTCCAAAACTGGCACATGTGACAGGCATTATTCTTTCCCAGCTTCTGAATTGTTTTACAAAGTCACAGTCCTTGGCACCCTTTGTGTCAGACCCCCTTCCTAGTGTGGTTCACTGGAAGCAGTACAATCCTACACAAGAGTTTTGCTTTGTTTCCCTATGTGAGGAGCACGAGGGAGCACAGCATGGACCAGCTCCTCCACGCAGCAACTCCCTGTACAGGAACACCAGCGGAAAAGAAAGGGGCACCATGGCTCCCACTGGGAGCAGAGCAACAGAAACCACACAGGTGTGTCAAACACAAACACCTGGTTGGCATGAAGAGCACAAACACAGCGAAATGCCTGTTAGGAACATTTTTAACACCACAATGCAGGAGCCTCTCGGCTCACTGGCATAAGCAGCATTGGCATCACACAGAACACATACAACATTTTATTTATCAGAGCTGTACACGTATTCAAAGGTAACATATGAAAATATGCATAGTCAAATTGCTTGTAACAAAGGCTGGTGAGACCAGCAGGGTGGTGTGGTGGCCACAGCACAACCTGCCTCCACTCAGGATAGCATCCAGCAGTCATTGCCTGACTGGTTACGTGGGGAAAAGCATCACCTGGAGCAGTGACATGGAACAATCCATAGCCAGCCCCTGGGAGAAGGCCATCTTTCCACCCACAGGGGCCACTACTGCACCTTCACTTGGAGGGGATCACTTTATTTCCACTCACAGCAACTGGAATCAGGAGCTTCCGGTACTCCAGAGGGAGGTAATTCTCTATCAGCACATTCAATGGCATCTTGTCTGTCACCAGCCCTTGCCTTTGTCCAAAATGAGAGCAGAGAAGAAACAAGAGTTGTTAGCGAAATGTGTTTCCATTCAATGTCAGAGTAAGGTTTTCTTGCAGTGATGTTTTTGCATTTAAGAGCTGAAGTGCTCTGGGGCTGCTTGTGACAAACAGCTCCAGACTCGTGTTTGCTGGCAGCTTCTCAGCTCCTGTGCATGGTGCAATTGCCAGGATTGCCCACACAGCAGAGCAGACCCAGAGGGTTCCTGCAGACCAGCTTCCCACAGAGCTTCCCACTGTTTACCATGGGGATATTCATCTATATTGATCAGGACCAAACTAGAGGCTCACTGCTTTTTAAATTCACAATCCACCTACCATGGGATAAATTCTACCATTTGAAGACGTGCACAGAATGATGCGACAGAAGGAAATAGCTCAGTACCCATATTTTTTTACAGTCACAACTCAGAGGTGGTTGGCATTTGCCAACTGTGTAGGCCATGTAGTTTTCAAGTACACCATTTAGCTGGCTGGCCTGAAAAAATCAGCATCTCCCAGTTTTGTAGAAAGAAAAAAAGTGCAGCATTTATTCACACTTTCTGTGTGGAAGGAACAGAAACACTGTTCTTATGCGTGAGCCAGCAACAATTCCTGATCTCTTTATGAGGCAGTAAAAAGGCATAAAGACAGCTAGAACAAGGTGAATCAACAAGTACATGGAATTCTCAAACCAGGGCAACTAACCCATCGTGCCTCCTGGCCTGTTCATACCAACCTCAGCACACACCTGTCAGGTGGAAAAATGAAATCTCTGGATCAGGACAGCAACAGATTATTCTTTTTAAGCAGCAGCACCAGCTCTACCTACAGAGACCCATGCAAAGCCAGTGTCATCAGCTGTGCCCTGCACTATCCCCCAGGTGACTTCAACATCACATGTGAAACTCTTCCGGTGGAGATCAAGAACCACAACCTGGAGTAATGGCTTTAAATGAAAAACGGTGGATCGCTTCAGGCCTCACAGAGTTTTACAGTGGCCTTCCAAGCCAAGAGTAAGTCCCTTGTGTTTTGGTCACAGAACAAACTGAATTCAGGCAGGAGATGGGGCAGCTGAGTCCAGAGGACAGAGCACCAGTGAGGCAGCTCTGAAAACAGCTCTTCCAGGTTGCTGTCCAGGAATGTCGCTGTTACAACAGGCCAGCCCCGGCTGCCTGGGCTGGAGGCTTCTTCTCCTGCTCTGGAGAGCAAGTGTCAGTTTGGATCCCAAGTATCAGCTTGTGCAGCAGCAGAAGAGGTGTATTTTGTTTGGAAGAGCCAGTCACCAAAACCGACAGCAGGACATGTGAAAATGCTCACAGTGTCAGCTGCAGGTGCTTTTAGCAAAGAGATCACTCGAGGACGCAAGGAGTGCAGCCCAGCCTCCGTCTTAGCACTTCTCTACTTTTTCTGCCCATTTCCCAGACATTACTGCTTCACCCTTATACAAATCCCTCTCCTCTTGGTTCCTCAGATGACTCCTTGCAGTCACAACCCTTCACTAATTCCTCTTGCCCCTCCACAACCACCATCACTGAGTGGTGCAACCCAAGTCCATGGGTGCCTCCTGGGACAGAAGTGGCCTCACACAGAGTAAATCTCAAGATCCCACATTTACTGCTGGTGGCACCCTGGCAACAACCAGGTGTTACTGGTCTATCAAAGCACCACCAACCACTACTGCAGATTAGTAACAACCCTTCCATTACCTTCTCATGAGGACTTCCAGGTCAGCTAACTCTACTGTCTTCCTCCCTGCATGGTGGGCGTAAGCTTCCAGATCATCGCTCACCTGCTTGAAGTATCTCTCGGAGCTGAGGGAACAATGAGGAGGGAAATCAAATCAGACTGAAGCATGTGAGCACCATCTACTCACCCAGTTCTGCAGGGCAAGTTGCACTAGAGCTGCTTGTGCAGGTCCCAGCCTGCCAGGGAAAGCTGAGGGAGAAGAAACTCTCCAGCCCACGAACAAAGCTTGGCTTCTCAGCCCAGGCTCCCTGGAACGTCACTGCCAAAATAGCTGTGAAACAGCTGCACATCTGACAACCAGAACCTTCCCCAAACTTCCCACACATGCAGGAAACAGGCTTGACACCAGTGAGAGAGAAATCAGCACTCAGGGTCAGACTATTGGCTGCTGCAGTGGCACTGTTCAAACAATCCACAGATTTTACTCAAGGAGGTAACAGAGTCTATGGATTCAAAAAGCTGGGAAACCTGGATTCCAGTGGAACACTCCCTCAACTGTGCCCAGCACAATGACCATTGTCCAGAGCCATCTTGCCCATGGGAATTGATAATGATAAGACTGTGACTGGTACAATTTGTTGGGACAAAACCCAGACGCTCCTTCAAGGCTGTATTGATCAGATACCCACACAGCAGCCCAAAGCACTTTGCACATCTCTGCCCCTGTTTTCATCAGGCCTCCCAAGACTCTTTTCAGCTGAAGAGAGAGGGCTGTCAGCTTGTCAGCAGCACTCCCAACAGATTTATTACTTCAGGAAAGAAAGAAAAAAACTTAAATACTAAAAATAACAGAAAGAGCAGTTTGTTGCTCCTTACCACTTTTCAACAATTTTGAATGCATCTCTGGTCACTGGCATTTTAACAAAATGTCTGAATATCTCCTTTATCAAACTGCTTGGTATTTGAGGCTCACGTGGTTTCCTCTGGGATGTTCTCAATCTCTTTGGAACTGTCTTAGGCTGGAACAGCTGCAGGGGAGACCTTTGAGGGAAACTGAAAATTCACACATTGAATGAACAAGGCCAGGGGAGAGGCAGAGAACACCAGGCTGAGTTTGGAGAAACCCTAAGCTGAACTGGAAGGGATAAGAACTATCTTGAGCTCTTAATTCTTTCTCTCTCTCAATTCTTCAAAACTCTCATGCCCAAACAGGGAAGTTTGCAAAGAGTTCACGTGGCATCATAGTCTTGAGAGAAGCAATCCAGGCTCAAGTTCCCTTGATTCCAGTGTGCTCATGTAACACACTGCCAGCAAGCTGGAGTTCTCTCCAATACATGACTGCAGTTCCTACTGCATCCCTGTAGTATTCCCTTTCCAGTAGTGCACAAAGTTTGAGGCACCACAAGTCACCTCTGTGGACACCTGTCAGGACAGGGGAGGCTGCTCTGCAGGGAATCCTTCTGCACTATTAAGAACTTCAATGGGGGCTCTTTCAGAAGGTTTCAGGGTTCCTCCCCCAATTAAACAAGACTGTAAGTCCTAAAGGAAGTTACAATTGTCTTCCACTCTAAAACAGGAAAAATTGTAATATGGAAGAGTTAAGTGAAATCCATGGATTCACTCAGTATGTAACTGGAAAACAACAGAAAAAAAAGAGAACCTCAGGCTAACACATGCAAAATCCCCAGAGTGAGTGTGTGGATCACTTGACTCTCTCCAGTCCACCTGTATGTGAGCACAAGAATTTTGTCTTCTTGTTTATTGCTTCAACAGACAAAGATCTAAAGTCATGGGCTAGAAAATTCCTCCTGTTCCCTAGGACCCACTGCTAGTGGTTCTGATGAAGCAAATGGCTTCACCAAATTTCTAATTAGGAGGGTGCAAACGTTAACTAATTTGGAGTAACGCAGAGGACAGGTTCACTTTCTGCCTCTAGGAGAGCTTCATTTTATAGTCAGCACATGGCAACTGCACACAGCTTTAGGCTTCTGCAGTCAATACAAGTATGTCATTCCATGTGATCAGTGTCTTATCAACTGTAATCCCCGCTCTTCTGCAAGGGCCTCTACATCCCATACTGGAGTCTATGGCTCCAGAGTGGCTTACCAAATGAAACACTCCTAGGAAAAGTTTTGGCTTTCAGCACAAGAAAGTACTACAAGAACGTTCACTGGAAAGCCTTAAGGCATCAGAGCTGCTATGAAAGAGCACTGACATTCACTCAATTCACTCTTCACTCAGCTGCTACAGCAGTGAAAGAACCAAAGCCTTCAGCACTGCTCACTCCCTGTGGCAGCTGCCAGACCAGCTGGCGAAAGCTGGGCTCTGCTCTCCCCCCAGCCCCACTTCTGCCAGGCCACAGCTGGACGTGGCTTAGGCTTACCTGGGAGCAGCAGATTTTGCAACATGTGGATTTGACAGCAGGAGGCTGGAGGCTGGAGCACGGACAAACGCAGGAGTCTTCATGGAAACCTCTGGGGAAAAAAAGTACTTGAGGAACTGAAGTCTCTTTCCAGAGCTCCTGGAGAAAGCAGTGCTGTTGCAGCAGACAGAAACCCAGCCACCTCCCCACACGCCTGGTCCCAGTCACACTGCCTGTGTCCCCACAGCACCCTGAGCCAGCACAGTGCTGGCTGCTGCAGTGCCATCCCCACAGCTCCGGCCACACAGGCTGGTGGCTCCCCTCGGGTCCCTGTGCTGGCCCAGCTGGCTGGGCAGGCTGCAGGGACACACGCTCAGGGCCAGGCTGCAGGGGCCGATGGCTGGGTTAACTTAGGTTGCCACAAAGCTGCAGCCTTTTTAACCAGAGAGAGCTTCAAAGTCTACAAGCTCCCTCTTTGTCATCTTGCTAAGCCACTGGCAAGTTCTCCTGAACAAAGGGACAAGCTGAGCTACGGACTCACATTACAAGGGCCAGACTATGAACTTCTCCCTGTTTGCAGATTTTTGTAACTCCCTCCAGGCAAGGCTCCTGTTATCAGCATCTTGCATGTTCTCTGCTATGAACCCGTAACAGTCTCCTCCAAGTCTAATCTGCATTGTCTAACTTCACTCTTGAACTTCTTCACTTCTTAACAAGTGAGAGCAGGAAAGAAAACAATATTAACAGAAACACTGAGCAGCTTCCTGTCTAGAAGAGGAGACATCACACAGGGCTTCTTGCCCGACAGCTTCCCTTGGAAACTGAGTGCTGCCCAATAATCCAGCATATCTGGTAACAGTGTCAACTTCCCAAAGATCCCTTAAAAGGGCCTGGACACCCATCCTGTTAGAGAAGCCAAGCCCAGTTACTAGAGGCTTCTGGGACTACTGAGAGTTAAACTCCCCAGCTGAAAGGGTTAGAAATCTCTTAGAGAAAGCAGAGCTGGGTGAAACTACTGTGGTTGCCTGCATTACCTTCTTCTGAATAAACATTTCTGTGAACTGGAGGGACAGGGAGCAGGATGTAGGGAAAGGGACTGGTTATGCTGAGGTTTTCAAGGCAAGATTTATGACAACAGGACATAATTTTTCCCCTTTTCTTCCTTCCTTTGTCCAGTCACACCTGTATGGTGCTACTGTTCCACCCTACCAGCGAGATCTGCAGCCAGATCTTTCCAACTCTTCATACAGCTGTGTACAAGATAAGCATATTGACATAACAGAGAACACCTACAGCTTTTCTTGTGGCTATCAATTCAACTGTTGTCTTTGTGCACACTACACAAATACACACAGACATAGATATTTTCATTACAGCTGAATATACCCAAAAAACAATGGGGTTTTAGGATGTCCTTTGTTCAGCTTTATACTTCAGGGTGTATTGCTCTTCAAAAGACTAAGACCAGTTCCAAGAGACATCACTAAAATACATTCTGGGCATTCTCAAACAGGGCCTTTATCAAAGAGAGCTCAGTCTGATGTATTTGTTCTTCCAAAAGGCATCAGCACTCTTGAGGCAGACTGGTGCAGTTTCTAAAGAACTGTTTAGAAACAGACACTTTCTCTCAGCTTTCTGGAAAACCAGGCTACTCCTTTTGTTAACTGGAAAGAAAACCTGTAACTACACGTACAAAATACAGGGTTCTAAATTAAGTTTCAAGTCTGGAGTCACACAAGTCTGGCTGTGGAAACACCAGTTCAATGGTAAGACATTAGAAAATTGGCATGGAATTAGGAGTCAGGAAGGAAAGAAGAACAGACTGCAGAATATCCCTGTGTCCCTGTATAAACCCACTTTGCACTCAGTTTCATCTGTTTTGTGCATTTCCATTACCTTCACCTCAAAACATACAAGACGATCTTGGTCTCTGAAGCACCTGATGAGCCAGTAATGATCTGGCCCTAGAAACAGCAGCCAACAGTTTCCCCTGGACCCTCTGATGGACTAAACAGTTAATAACATTATTAACCTCAGCTGTTCTTCAACCTAGGAGGAAAAAATTCTCCAAGTGCCTTCTGCTACTGCTGCAATAGTTTCTTACCTTGACTTGCAGGGTGTTCAGATTCATCCTCAGCAGGCTCTTCCAATGAACTATCCAACTCTAGCATGATAGCCTGGTCCTGTAGTTCATCTCCTTGTTCATTAGTTTCATCTAATGGAGTCATCCCAGGTTTATCAACTGCAGAGAAGCCAGGAGAGTGCCTGCCCAGACTTTCGGCTCCAATGCCTTTGGTAATCTCACGTTCTAGATTTCCAAAACAGGAAAAATAAAGCACTGAAACAAAGTACCTTTGCCTGATTCTGAAACTTCCAATAGTAAATTTTAATCCATGATACCTGTGGTAACTATACATTTCTAAACACTACTGCCAGTACAATTTTGGATTCCCTTTAAACAAAACACAGTCTTCCAGCTTAAAATGACAAAATTGGTTTGATATTTCCCCAGTAATTAGCACAGATTCCAGAATGCAAAGGAAGTTAAGTCTCTCTCTCAGCAGTGATGCCAGTCATGCAGCATGAGAGCACTCTGGTACTAGAAAGAGCTGTCAGCATTAGAGGTGTCCTCACCAGCTCCGGGAGAGCCGCGGGCTCCAATGCTGCCTTCTGCCAGTTCCCCTCCTGCTGAAGGAGCCATTTCTGTTTCACCTCTGCTGTCCTGTGCTGCAGTTATCTGCAATTCTGCTTTTTCAGACAGTTTCTTCTCCAAATGTTCAGAATATCCAGCACTTGCACCATGTTCTGCAGCTAAAATAAGAAATTCTATCATACATCTTACCTACAAAAAACCCCCAACCAACCACCAGCACACAGTTTAACCACCACTGGAATTTATTTGTGATAAATAAACTCAGCCATAAGCTGCGAATAAGAAAAGCAGATGCAGTTCCCTTTACAGCTGAGAAAAGACCAATTTTTCCTGTGTTTGCTCCACAGCTACCTAATTAGGAGCACGTCAGATCCCGATGAAGGAATTTTACTTACAGTAAACAGAGCTCCTCCAGATCTGCCATCTCTATGGCTATTCTCAATTTTGGTGATTGTGTGAAAGACCAATTTCTTTTCCTTTAAATCTAACAATACGTAGAGTTTGTGCTCAGATTCTCCTCCTCATTTCCTCTGTTTTTCTGAATAAACAATTTTTTAAGAGATATATTCCATTATAAAGAGAAGAGAGCCTAGAGTGGTTTTAACCATCCTGGACAAGCCTCTGGCAGGCAGGATGAGAAATATACAGACAAATGACTTGCTTGTGTTTAAAAACTTGAGCTACTGACTACTTAAGTATTCCTTTTTCCTTTATACCACATATACAGTCCCCATATCTGTTACTATGTAGCTCAGTTAAGCAGAAACCCACACAGGTAATTACTTTGAGAAAATTGGGCACTCTCATAATGCTGTCACTTGCTGAAGGGTTTAAAATCCCAAGTCCAGAACCAAAAGGTGTCAAACTGCACTTTTACCATTTTCTCCAGTGACTGGGAGTTTTCACACACGAAAGTACAAGTGTGGCAAGGCCTTGGGACGCCCAAGCCCAAGTGAAGGGCACAAGGAAATCTGGCCAAAGGTGGTGCAAGTATCAAGTTATATCACTCTCACTAACCAGAATAATGGGCTGCCTACACCAACACAGGGCCTAAATTGAAGTGAAATATTAACTAGCTTAAATTAGCCAGATGTATTCTCTGCCAAGAGAGAGCACTTCCATCTTTCCTATGGGAAGCTGAGCTTTACTACAGACCTGCCAAAACAACATATGAACCTTTATTCCACTTCCAGTCACAGCCCACTTTTAGAGAGCTTGTCTGGAAATGTTCAATTCCAGCATCTTATGTACAATTAAGTCTTACTTTACTCTGCAAGCCACCTGAAAAACTGTTTAAATCAGATTATACTCCGTTCCCTTTCTACACTCAAAGCACTTCTTACCCTCTTGGAAAATCTTTTCCTGTTCCACTCCATTCACTGTATTAATCATCTCTTCTTCTGTATCACTTATTTCTAGGTCTTCAATTATATGGGACACAACTTCTCTCAAAGACATGCTGGAAAGATTTAGAGTGACTGGGGATCCCAAATATTTACTTGAACTTCTGGAGGACAGAGAGGAGCTCCATCTATGAACAGCTAGAACAGATCATTAATGTGTCTCGTGGTAGCTTTTTGAACTTTCTTTTAGCTTTCCTGGTAAAAAAAATCAACCAAGCAGGAAGAAGAAGACACACAAGAAACACCTGTGTGTACTTGAAGCAGTTTAGGGATTTGCACTGAATCTTAGGAACCAGTTGGAAGAATCCTTGCCACTATTCTTCAGTTGACACTGAGGAGCAACAGTGACAGCACCCTCCTGTGGTAGAGCAGGAGAACTAGGTCACCATTAACTTCTGACATTAATGCCTTACCAACTCCAGCATCTTAAAGATATGCTCGTTCCCCCTCATCTTCCTCTCATTTGATCCAGTCCCCTATTCCCCATCCTCCACACTTTCTCTGCATTATCTATCCCTTTGTCCTAAAAATGCCTGCCACTGAGCTCCTCTGAGCAGCTAACCTTCTTCTGTTCCTTCCCTTGTCCTTTCAAAACAACTTTTGCCTGGTCCAAGCAGTATGAGGAAAATGTGTTCCCATTTAAACAACCAGGACAAGGCCAGGAAAATGAATGCCAAAGAGAGGTACCAGACACCAGGGAAAAACTGGCAAGCAATAGGAATTGCAAAGCGTTGGTACAGAGTGAGCAGGGAGGCGACTGCCTCTGTCCAAGGATTTTTAGGGTCCTGGAGACAATTAAGAGATTGGCTGTGACAAATAAGTGAGCATACCACAGTGAAGGTCTGGCCTAGAAACTTCCAGATTCCTTCCAAGTCTGTCTACATGTCTTACATATTATCTCCTTACTTTTTGTGACCAATTTAGAGTGCAGACTTTGGGGGTCCCAGTACAAAGGAGATATGGACACAGTGGAGAGTCCTGCAAAGGCCCACCAGGACAGTCAAGGGACTGAAACATCTCTCCTAGAAGGAAAGGCTGAGAGAGCTGGGACTGTTCAGCCTAGAAAAGAGAAAGCTTGGGGCAGATCTCACCAATATACACAAGTGTCTGAAGGTAGGGTGTAAGGCAGACAGAGCCAGACTCTTTCCAGTGGTGCCCAGTGCCAGGAGAAAAGGCAACCAGCACAGATTGGAACACAAGAGGCTCCATCTGAACATAAGGAAGAGAGTTTGCAGTCATTACCCTTGAAGACTCGTAAGAGCCACTTAGGGTCCTAGGCAACCTGCTCTATGTGGCCCTGCCAGAGCAGAGGGGTTGGAGAAAATAACTTTCAGGTCCCTTTCTACCTCAACCGCTCTGTGACTTCAGATAATACCTGCTAAGCCTAAGCCTTAACCCATAGTACTCACTGCAAACCATCTCCTCTTCAGGAAAAGAAACCTGGTCCATTGCATTACTCTGCTGGGAACGATCCTGCTCATCTTGCTGTTTTACAGGTGTTTCTGGAGATACACGTGTCATTCTGCCAACATGCGCGTGATCAAGGCCAGAGCTCTCTGAGCATCTTTGGGTCTTTCCCTCGTTTGTGCCCACACCGGATGAGGATTGAAGCAGGCCCTCTGGCCTTGCTTCCTCTTGATCTGCATCAGAAATTGGGCTCCTCTGTGCTGAAGCTTTCGAATCTGACAGGTGGGGTTCAAGAGCAGAAAGTTTATTTTGGCTCTGTTCATCCAGCTGGGACTGAACAAAGAGCTCTGTGCTATTCATCATCATTTCCGCATCACTTGTCAGGACGCTTGTTCGAATCCCAGGTGTTGATTGTGAGTCCACAAGATAGTTCTGTCCTGTTTAGACAGTTTTAAAACAAATTTTATGTGAAAAACTGTTCAAGGTCATAGGGACGCCCTTTACTACCAGGACTTGCTTAATTTAAAATTTTAGTTGTTCAACCAAATTTTACTCATCCTCAACAGATCAAATACTGAAACTCTATGACCCCACTTCATTGCCAACTCTCCCTACCAAACCAACAGAGACCTCAGTACACACAGATGAAGATGATCCCAAACAATTCCTGTGGTTTAAATCACCAAACTGGGCAAAGCACATATTTAAGTGCATAGAATCAAAGGAACTGCTGAGGCAGAGCCTCATTCTAATCTTGCTTCCCAAATGCCACTCTACTTCTGTGAACATGTGAGTAAATTTTAAAATCTAAAATAGAGACCACGCTTCAGTAACTGCTTCTAAAAGCCCCTTTATGTAAGGCTCTGCCTCCCGAAAGAGAAGTAACAACACAAAAGAAACCTTTGCTCTTCAGCAGGTTCTGTTCCACTCTGCCTTCAAAAGCTTGCATGTCAATAGCCTTGCGGGTTTTTGGCCTCCGGAGCAAGCCCCTCTTCTCAACGGTGTCTGGGGCCATCAAGGAACCCACAGACATACGAAGGGATCTGCAAAGAGAGGGAAGAAGTAACTTGTCAAAATCACACTCCCCTTTTACTCTCAGAATACAGACATGATGGCACTAACAGTGACACATTTTGCAGAACTGGGAGAAATTTCCCAAAAAAACCTTGAAGATTATATGTCAGTCTTTAAATTAATTGTTTATTTTCATCACTCAACATCACGATATGTATCACAGAGTTCACTAAGCAGACTGGTTTACAGCCTCCCTGAGACACTGCAACACTACAGCTGACAAAAGGTTCATAAATTTAAAAAAATCTTAAATAACAAAAAAAAGGGGAAACAAATGTCTGGGAGTGAAGACAATCTAGATGACAATGGGGTAGTAGGAGGATTTCCCAGCAAGTTTAAGAAGCCACTTAGTATCAATACTCTCAGCAAAGTACAGCTACCAACACACTGTGACTGTTTTGAGATGGGAGCTGATAGCAACACATAAAGCACAGGAAAAGATGTTTCTCACTGTAGGTGTTTTGCACCCTGGACACTGACCATGCTCAATGACCTCCTGTCCCTCTCTCCAGGAAACCAAATTAAAAGGGGTGCAGAGGGTTCAAAGTCAGAACTACAGAATGCAGCCCCAAGAAGCCTCTTGTGTGGCACCCCAAGCAAGGGCTGCAGTGAGAAAGGTGAAATAATGTGCTGACTTCAGCCAGGGTCATTTGCAAAGTATCCAGGCAACACAGGAAAATAAGTCCTTTGACTCACTAAAAAGCTTTTAAAGCCCAGAAAATACTGGACAGATGCAACTGATGTGATGAGACTATTAACAGGCAGGGACAATACCCTAAGGTATATCATGTACTGATTTACTGTTGGAAGCATGAGAACAAAAGGAAAAAAGGAATGATCCTAGCAAGTAAAAAGAGGAGCAACAGTAGCAATATAAGCTAGACCCACCCAGGCATACAGTGCAGAGCCACAGTTTCTGAAAATCAAAAGGTGTATGGAGCAACACCTTCAAATTCCATCAGCAGAGGGGCAGGTGGATGTTATTGCTAACACTAACACAGGTCTTTAACGTGAACCCAGATATCTGCACTGTTCTTCACCACTTCAGATGTGATCAGTGAAGGCACCTACACTTGGGACAGCCAGAAGTTAAGACATTTTAGGTTAAACTCACCGAGTCGTAATTGTGCTGTCCAACGTTGACTGAGCTAGAAAAAGTTGATGGCACATTAGTTGAGAAATTACCCTTTAAACAACAGGCTACAGGAACATCCCAATGGATCTTCCTCTTTTCAGAGCCAGTCATGCTACAATCCTCCAAACACACTTTGATGCAAACAGAATTAGACGACAGGGTCACTTCACTATTTCATGTCTACATTTCAGAACTGCGTATTAGAAATCTAGTAAGCAATTTCTGAAAGGGTAAGAAAATATGAAAATTTAACATGGCATATACCCTCAGACTTAATAGTTTTAATTTTACTACATTGATAGCAAGATGTTAGGCCTTGGTCACAACCACCCTTCAGCAACCCAACCCAAACACATCTGGAGCTTTAAAAGCACAGATAACTATTCCACAAACTCTTGATGAAACTGGCACTCAAACCTGTTCTGCTCACAAAGAACTTTATAATTATTTTATATAATTGCAATGAAAAGTATGCAGCTGCTTGTATTTTAAAGTTTCTAGAATTGAGAGGAAGACAGGGATTGCTTCCTCTGGAGACACTTCAAAACTCAAAAAGCACCAAGCTGCAAAAGTAGTCAAGAAGTTATGTACAATCGTGGCAGAGCCTAGAACTTGCCTTAGAAAGTTTTATGTTATCTTTGACAGGATAGGGGCTTTTACTTTCTCCATTATCCCCTTTGCATGAGATATTGCAATCTGGATTCCAAACCTGCAACTGCCCAGCTGGGCAGCTCTTAACAACTGAGCCGAGCAGGTGAGAACCAGCTGACAGCAAAAGCAGCACTGAACAAGATAATCCTTGACTGCAGCATTACCTTGGTTCTGGGGAAGTCGTCTCTCTGCTGCTCTCTCAAATTCAGAAATGCTGAGTTTCTTTCTCTTCTTTGTCATGTGGAACACGCTGATAGATGTGTTTTCAAGAGCAATATCTGGCAGCTGCAATTCCCCCCTACCAAAGCAAACCAAGCTGGAGAGACATTTCTGCTAATCCCACCTGACAAGATGCAGCTCTGATCACTGAAACACAAGTAGAGAAGTCCTGCTCCCCATTCCCACCACCACAGGAACTGCAGCTATACCTGGCAGTGTAATAAAAGTGAACATTATAAAAAACCCCTACTTACATGCTGGAAACCCTCTTAGATGGGACTTCTGAATGAACTTCTTCCGTGTCTTTATGGTTAGATATCTGAGGTGCCAGAGGTGAAACTTGGGGTTCTGCCAACAAACCAGAACATTTCCTTTCCACAGTCCAATACAGCAAGAGCACCAAAATGCAGCAGACTGTCAAATCTACACTATAGCCTATAAATTACATTTATTAATGGGTTAAAATAAGGACCTAGTGAAAACTGTTTGGGTTCTACTCCTGGGAAGGCTGGCAGTGACAAAGCCAACAGTGACAGATGGCAGCAGAATGTGCCTCTGTAAGTCACACCTGATCCTACAGCCAAAGGCAGCACCAGGATTATGTGCTCAGTCACCAGGATAAGAAGACCAAGTGAAGAGGGTTTTGAAGAGGATCTTCAAAGCTATGATTTCACCAGGGCAAGGCTGGTCTCTCAGACAGATGCATCCCACATTCAGCTGCCTTGCAGTGATTCCTCTGTTACATAAATCAGTCATACAACAATCTGAGTTCTGTTCCATGTAACAGAGAAAGGATAATGGGCTACCAAGGAATACCCCCCGTTTTCTTACCTCTACCAAAGCACTGTCTTTCTGTTCTCAATTCTCCTGAAAAAAAAACCCACTTACGGTTCTGCATGACTCTCTTGAGTAGAAGCCGTGGTGTGCCATTTTTGAGATCAGGGAACACTGCCTGTCTTTGCTTCGCCAAGGTGCTTCTGACAGATTTACTCTTGTTTTCTAGACTCGATCCAGTCTAGAGGAAAATCAAAAGACAAACAATTCAAAACTACTGTTTTTATTATTAAAGACCGCAGCATCAAAAGCATCCACCACCATCTTCTAATAACAAGCTAAGCCAGCTGATAAGTAACTTTTTCCAAATTCCAAAGAGAAATTGCGCGTTGACTTTTTGACAATGGTGGCACTTCACGCCTGGATGGGAGACAATTCAGCTCGGGTATCACCCAGGTGAGTTTCAGCACAAAACCCTCCCGTGGACGAAATCCTGAGTGGCCTCAGAGCACAGCCGCGACCTAAAACCGCCGAGGGTTACTTGGCCAGCGCGGAAGTCAGGGGGTTTCGGCCCACTTTCCACGATTAAATGCGAACACGGGTGAGAGAGCAGCTTCCGCCACTGCTTCAGGGGCCTGGTTTCTGTCTCAAACCGAGAGCGAGCGGGCGGGCGGCGCCGGGCGAGTCCCACGGGATGGTCGATCCCGACAGCGACTCTCCTTTCCTGCTTTTCTTCCCTTCCTCCCGCCCTCGCGGACCCCTTGCAGCACCTGGACCGCCGCTCGAGCGTTGTGGCGGCCGCTGCGCCTGAGGCCGGGCCCGGTCCGGGATCGCCCGTCGGCCATGGCGGGACCGCTAACGGCCGCACACCTCGCGCACCCCGCCGCCTCTCGCGAGATGTGCGCGCGCGCGCCCCCGGGGGGGGGCCGCGGCGCAGTGTGGGGCGAGTAGTTCCGCCGGCAGCGCAGTGCATTGTGGTCCGCGTAGTTCCGGGGCGGCG
>VZRQ01001928.1:236666-253354 GCA_013397975.1 Machaerirhynchus nigripectus | reverse complement strand
GCCCCTGCAGGGGGCGCGGCCGAGGACGTGAAGCCCATCGACCTGACGGTGCAGGTGGAGCTCGGGGCCGCCGCCACCATCGGGCCCAGCCCCGCGCGGCTGCCGGTGCCGGTACCGGCGGCGGCGGCGGCGGGGGAGGAGAGCCCGGTGGAGGGCGGCCCCCCCGATCACTCGTACTCGCTGTCGTCGGGCACCACGTCGGAGGAGCTGCTGAGGAAGCTGAACGAGCAGCGCGACATCATCGCGCTGCTGGAGGTGAAAATGAAGGAGATGAAGGGCAGCATCCGTCGCCTGCGCCTGGCCGAGGCCCAGCTCCGCGAAGAGATCCGCGAGAAGGACCGGCTGCTCCACGCCGCCAGCGCTGGCACCCGCAAGCGCCACGGCCTCTGAGGGCTGCCGGGGCCCGGCCCGGCGCGGGGCTCTCCATCCCGGAGCCTCCGCTGCCCTCGGTGCGGTGCCGGGCAGAGCAGAGATGGGATGGACCGCGGCCCCTCAGTGTCCGGCTCAGCCCACGCCACAGCAGCCCCCAGCCGGGCAAGGCCTCGCCATCGGGTTCCCCTGCCTGGACTGGATCAGCTCGGTGCCCAGCCCCGTTATCACCCCGACGGTATCTCCGGTGTCACCTCACACCGGGCCCACCAAACCCGCTCTGTGCCGGCAGGGTCAGAATGCGCTGCTCGTAGCCTGTGTGGGACCCGAGTCGTCACTCAGTGGACGTAGGGTATCAGTTTTCAGCAAATAAACTCGCTCTGTGTCGAGTGAGGTAACAGCAACACTACCCTGGAGAAGGCGTGTCCGACTGCCGTGGGCACTGTACCCATCATAGGAATGGTCGGTGATGTCGCGTTCAGCCTCGCTCAGTGGAGGAAAGCTTTAGAAACCCTCTCAGGGTGACGTGTTTCTTCAGTAAATTACTGATGCCATAAAAGACTGCTGTTCCGAGCGTGACAGAACCCCCAGATTAAAGAGTGTTCTTGTACCGTGTAGTTTCTGCTCTCTCCGCAGTGTGTGCGTATTGGTTACAGATGTCTCGATGCTCTTGATGCCAGTAAGGAGGACAGTCTGGTACAAAGAACCCGGTTGCATTTGACAGCTGTAGTTTATCTCATTGGCTTAAGACTCCCTCTAATGAAATGGAGGCTTTGTAACACATCGGAATTTTAATCCTTGGCTTTCGTTCAGAGAACCAGGATGAAACAGAAGTGACTTTACCTGCAGTGGTTGCAAACCTTTCCTGTCTAATTCTAAACTAGTTGGCATGACTAATCATCTGTACATTAGGCAAGACCATACTAAAACCTGCTTGTGTGTTCTAAACCAAGATTTAAGAGTATTGTAACAAATCTATGTGGAATGATTGTGTAGTTTCTGTTTCTAGCCAGCATCAGGCCCGTCACTTTCTGCAACAGGAAACCAAATCAACATTGGCTAGGAAGAGGGTGGAGTGAGGGTAGCAAAGCCGCAGGTTTGGCTTGGTTATGCACTTCCAGCCTAGCCAGTGGAACAGATCCCTCAGCAGTTTGGAGGAAGAGGAGAAGCGGAGTATCTGGTGCCCCAGCACAGCCCTGTGGCGATGGGCGGTGACAATGGATGTTGAGAACAAAAGGCACTTCACCACAGTGTGCCCATATTCACCTTCGAGGGAAGAACTCCCAGGTGTTCCCTGGGTCTGTGAGATCCTTCTGGAACCAGAGTGCATTGCACTTGGTAGATTGGGATGTCACTTTTACTAAATTTTATAGAGGCATTTTCTAAATGTAAAAAGTATCTTTAGATTGAAATTATGTAATCTTTGTAACACTGGCTAATGTAGCTTTACAACCATCAGCTTCAACACTGTATACAACCGAACAAAAGGGCACCCTGGGGTTTTGTAGCCAGAGGTTTCTCTGTAGATCCTGAAGCTCCTTCAGCTCCAGGTTGTCACAGCCCACTAAGTGATGCATGGGTCATTTTATATTAACGTGTGTGCCAAGTTGAATGGTCAGCTGTAAGGATACTACATGTCTATCCATGTACTAAATACTGCCTGTTACTTCAGTTTAATTTATTCCCCAATCTGATATGTAGCTCTCCAGCTCTGTGCTATACTGATTTTTCTGCAAGTCGAGTTAGCAGCAATTTTTTTGTTTGGTTGGTTTGGCTTGTTGTTTTGGGTTTGTTTTTGGTTTTTTTTGTAGGACAAGCAGATACCTGCTCCACCATCGGATCTGACATTTGTGATTGGTCCAGCAGCTCTAGATGCTCCCATCAAGACAGAAGGCAGCACAACATCCCTCCTTGCAAACGAGGCTGGTTGTGCACCTGAGCTTGTTGAGAACGTGCATGTCGTGACAGTCATGGTACTTTTTCTACCATTGGGATGCACTTCAGGATGTTCAGCCATTTGGCCCTGCTGGACTGGTTACCTGCTGGACTGTTTGACTTCTCCAGGTTACACTGAGGTGCTAACATGCTTAATTTTAATAAAGTATATTTTGTTTTCTTACGTTTCCTGCCTCCTTGTGGTGTATATATGTATTTCTGAAAGGTTTGTGGCTGTAGCTTGTCTTCTCTTTTGTGACATCTTTTTATTCCTCATGAACTCCACAGCTGGAACGTGGGAATATCTTTACATTCGTGTAGGGTGAGGAAGAGGTGTTTGAGGTCAGTTCAGTGTAACACACACCTACCTATGCAGAGGTTGGAGCCATTTTGATGAGCAGTCAGTCACAGGCTGCTCTCTGTAACCAGGAGGGATTTGAGCAGGGAGCCAGGCTTCCCACAGGGCTTCCCCCAGCGTGACTCTCCTATCTAACGCCTGGTGGAGGAAGGAGAAGGTATGGCCTCCCATGAACCAACCTAGTGCAGGGAACAGCTTGCATGTGCTCATACAACTTGTAATTCACTTGCCAAAGTTCCTGGTTTCAGATTGGTTTAGAGCTGTTAGTCTCGGGCAGATGTAAGCAGCAAAAAATTTCAGCTGTGCCTCAACCATCACATTTTTGAACTGGGAATGTTAAATGAAGCTGCAGGATGGGGAGGTGATTGTCCCTCATCTCGCTGTACTAGTGCAGCCTCACCTTGCGTTCTGGGAGCAGAATTGGGCACCATAGTACAAGAAGTATCTAAAGCTGTAACAGAGCATCCAAAGCAGGCTATGAAGATGGTGTAGGGTCTAGAGGGGAAGCCACGCAAGGAGTGGCTGAGGGTATTTGTCCTGTTCAGCGTGCAGAAGAGGATACTGAGGGCAGAGCTCCTTGTGGGCTGCAGCTTCCTCAGGAGAGGCAGCAGAGGGGCAGCACTGATCGGTGCTGCCCCTCTGCTGTGACCAGTGACAGGAGCCGAGGGAACGCCTGAAGTTGTGCCAGGGGAGGTTTAGGCTGGATGTTAGGAGAAGGTTCTTCACCCAGAGGGTGGTCGGGCATTGGAAAGGACTCTCCAGGAAGGTGCTGACAGCCTCGAGGAACGTTCGCACAACGCCCTCAATTCTGGCACGGGCCGCTAGGCCCGCCCAGCGGTGTCAGGATGGCCGAGCGGTCTAAGGCGCTGCGTTCAGGTCGCAGTCTCCCCTGGAGGCGTGGGTTCGAATCCCACTTCTGACAGCTCCGAGCTTTTTGCATCACACTCGCAATTAGATAATTAGTTAACTGCTTTTAATTACGCGGATTTGTTCTGTTGGATTTTTTTTTCCACGCCGCCACCCCCCCACCCGTCTTCCCCGGCCAAAAGCGGCCGCCGGGCGGTGCAAAAGTNGTTCGAATCCCACTTCTGACAGCTCCGAGCTTTTTGCATCACACTCGCAATTAGATAATTAGTTAACTGCTTTTAATTACGCGGATTTGTTCTGTTGGATTTTTTTTTTCCACGCCGCCACCCCCCCACCCGTCTTCCCCGGCCAAAAGCGGCCGCCGGGCGGTGCAAAAGTAGCTGTCAGAAGTGGGATTCGAACCCACGCCTCCAGGGGAGACTGCGACCTGAACGCAGCGCCTTAGACCGCTCGGCCATCCTGACCTGCCATCAGAGTGGCTTTGGAGCTGCCTCCCATCGCAGATGGCGGCCGAGCTGTTGTGCCTGGTCACTGCCGGGACACCCCGCGGACAACGCCGGGCCCGGCCCTGTGTCACGGCCTGCGTGAACGACCTGCGTGAGGGGCTCGGGGCACCCTCGGCACATGATACCAAACTGGGAGCAGTGGCTGAGAGTCCAGAGGGTCCTGCTGCCACCCAGAGGGACCTGGTCCGGCCCGAGATACGGGCTGGCGGGAATCTCCTGGAGTGACGGGTGATGAGGCACTACGCAGATTGTCCAGAGAAGCTGTGCCTGCCCCGTCCCTGGAAGTGTTCAAGGCCAGGTTGGAGCAAGGCCAGGGGCTTGGAACAACCTGATCTAGTGGAAGGTGTCCCTGCATGGCAGGAGGTTGAAACGAGGTGCTTTAAGACCACTTCCAACCCAAATTATTCCAGGATTTAACAAGGAGACGCGTGTGGCCCGGCCCCCGCAGACGATCAACGCCAGGCACCAGGATGCGCTGGGGGACACCAAACGTCTCCGGTGGACACCGACCAGGACACGGCTGCACGGAAAGCTCGCGGTGACCCGGGCTGCTCCAGGCAGAGCATCGCCAGGATGCGGGGCGCGGGGGCTGTCACGGCGGGGGCCGCCCTTTGTCGGCGGTACCTCGGCACGGGGACACACCGGGAACGCAGCGCGGCACCGGGCGCGGGTTCCGCCGGATGCCCCGGGGTGGCGGGGCGGGGGCAGCCGCGGGNGGCGCCGCGCGCGCCCGGAGCGCCTCCCCGGGCTCCCCCCCGGTCCTGGACGGCTCCTTCTTGCTCTCGCCGCTCGGGGGGCTGATGGGCGCCCAGGCCGTGAGTACCGGGGAGGGGGCACGGCGGAGGGGGGAGGGCATCACCCACTTTGGTGCTTTTCTTCAGCTGGAAACAGCCCGGGTTCCCTTTGGCTGCCACTCCGACCCCATCTCCGCTGTCTAACCCTAGTTAATCCCCAGCCCTAAAACAGTGCAGCCCCCTCTCTCCTCCTTCCCTGTGTAAAGTCAGAGGAAAATTCGGATTCTTGTCCTCACTTCCGTTGCTGGTGGTTACTCCGGTCAGAGCCTGGTGGTTCCCAGTGGCAGGCACGGGCTGATCGGCGCGGACATCCCCGCAGGGCACAGACGGTGGGTCGGGGGTGTGTGAAGCACAGTGACTGCAACTGAGGTGCGCTGGGGTTGCTCGTGGGGCTCTCGCGCTCTCTGGAACACTCCCAGCTCTCCAGGTTGTCCTCCCAGGCTTTGGCGGCTGCTCTCAGAAGAGCTCAAGGGTCTTTGCACCGTCAAACTGAGCAGCAGCATCACCTTCCCACTGCTTCAGCATCGGAGGCAGCCACAATAACCTCCCGCCGGTGCTCTCCCCGGGACCGCGGGTGCCACATGAATGCAAGTGGGTGGGTGTTCAGCTGCGTACGGGGCCACGTGTGACCTGCCCACGGTGCTGCCCCGCTGCGTGGGAGCCTTTTCGCTCGTCCCCTCTCCTCGGGGCAGCGTTGTGGGGGCAGCAGTGGGATGTGCCCCGAGCAGCCACTGTGAAACAGCTGGCACAGACCTGGCTCCTGGCTCCGGATTCCAACCCCTGGGCACGGCTGAGCTGGTGGTGACACAGGGTGACAAACGCTCAGGAAAGGGGCCGGGAAAGATGCTGCTGGGGGTGCCTTGTAGGAGCTTCACGAAAGAGAGATTGAAGCAAGACAAGCAGCAGAGACCTTTCAACTCTGCAGCTGGTCCCACCTCTCCAGCCCCTTGCTCAGGCCAGACGGTTAAACGGGCTCCTGCTTTCCCCCGCCAGCAGCCAGAGCAGAGCAGCTCACACATGCCACCTCCCACTCCTGCAGGAGCCCCCTATACATGTTTCTCCCCAGCACATATTTTGCCATCACGAGCTAGAAATTGATGTGACAGACAAAGAGGCATTGTCGGGGCAGCCGAGCACCAGGGCGTTGGACGAGGGCAGGACAAAGGCTGTTGTGTTTCTTCCATGACAATAAGTGGTGCGGGCTTACACAGGGGCAGAGCGGCTTTCCAAGGAGCCCTTCTGCTCAGCGTGCCCCTGCTTTCCTGGAGTGAGTGGAACCCAACTGCTGTTGGTGCTGGTGTGCCTGGGCTTGTGGGTGATGTTCTGTGTTCCACCTGCAGGAACCAGACCCTGAACACGTTCCCTGTTTCACCCCACAGGTGCTCGGCTTACTGGTGTGGTCTCTCATCGCCGCCACAACGTACCACCTGCACGCGGCGTACGGCTGGGTGATGTTTGTGTCCCTCTTCTTCTGGATCCTAACACTCCTTTTCTTCATTACTTACCTTCTGCAGCTTGATCAGAAGTTCTACATGATCCCCTGGCCCCTCGTGGTGCGTAGCTGAGAGAGAGTGAGGGGGGATCCCAAGAGGGAAACATCTTGGAAAGGTAGTCTGGGAAGGCTTCAGGCTCTTCTGGGCTGATGGAACAAAGTCCCCTGCACTTTGCACAGTGACATTGTTTCATTCTGCTTCTCAGTTGCTTAGAAAATGAAGTTGTGGTGTCATCCAAAAACCTCCCAGCACAACCTGAGGAGCATTTAATGTGATCTTAACCAGACGTTTGTTCCCAGCATGAGGGGCTGGACCCTTTGCCTCTCGTTCTCCTGGGGAATGGGGAGGAATGTGAACCTGAGCCTTTTGGTCCTGTCTCATCCCAGCAGGCAGGAGCCTGAGCCCAGACCTCACGACCTCCTCTTTGCTTTCCCCAGCTGATGATCTACAATGCTGTGGCCACCGTGCTGTACATCACCGCCTTCGTGACGTGCGCGGCAGCCGTGCAGCCGACGTCCTGGCGGCAGTGGGACTACAACCGCAGAGCCGCCGCCTCCGTGAGTACTGGTGGGCAGGGGAGGGCCGAGGGGCTGGGGCAGCCACTGTGCTCACACACGGGCTGTGCTCCTCTTCCAGTTCTTCGCCTGTGTCACGATGATCACCTACGGGGTGAGCACCTTCTTCAGCTTCCGCGCCTGGAAAGGGCTCGGCAGCAACGCGGCCACCAGCCAAGTGACTGACCACGCATAAGGAGTGGACAGCAAAGCCCAGCCACGGGCCACCCTGCGCCAGCTTGTGCCAGGCTTGGTGGCTCGGAGCCTCGTGTACCACCAGGGCTCGTTTTGGGACCAGCCTGTGCTGGCAGCAGTGGTCAGCACTGGGTCATGTGGATGCTGACCTGTGGTTTCTGATGATGCTTCCAGCTGACGTGCCCACAGCACAACCGCACCAGCATCGCCACCGGGGGACACGGACTCGCTGGGGCTGCAGCTCCTGCTCATCCCCGGGGGTCATCTGGATCCTCACTGGAGCAGCTCCACCGAGGGGGCTCAGCCAATTTGACACAGCCCAATACTAAAATTCACTAACCCAAGCCCAGGCTCCTCTCTCTGCTCATTCACAGCTACAGTGTAAGTAATTGCAATTAATGGGATGCAGAAACAGGGGCAGAGCTGGAACATGGGAGGCCAAGCAAAGGAAGCAGTCATAACTGCTTGTGTTGATTTCTAACAATTTGAATATGAATTTTATGCTTTAAATAAAACCATTCCTAAATCCAGCACTAGAGTCTGTCATGAGAAAACTTGTCTTGTGAAGAGGCAGCACATACAGCATGGCGGGGACAGCGGAGATATCACTGCAGAGGTGACTGTCCCTTCCCACTCCCATGTGGGTTTTAGCCCATGTGGGCTATGGAAGGAGCAAGTCCACAGGGTTCACCTCTCATTGCTTTATGCACACACACACACGCTCAGAGTATGCATCCAAGACCACAAGAGCACGAACGAGGTGCCAAGGCTTTGATCACTCCCTCTTCCTGGCTCAGCAGCACAGACTCCTGAGTTCACCTAATTAACCAGCAAGTCAATTTTGCCCATTAGCTGCAGGTTGTTTTCAGAAATTACAATCAAGTCTGTAAAAGCTCTGGGAACACAGGCAGGATCAGTGCCTTGGGAGGGGGAAGAACCACGCTGCTCCCCCATGCTGCAGACCACAAATTCACCTTTTGGGTGTTTGTCAGAACGAGAAGTGATGCCCAGCCAGGCAGAGCAGCTTTTCCTTTCACACCCTCCTTGTACAAGGCAGTCAAAGATTCAGTGAGTTCAAAAGCTGGTGCAAGGTGAGCTACACTGCAAATCTTACTGCAGGCTCTGCATGGGAGAGGTTTTACCAAGTTGTCTGCAGAGGCAGGCTCAGGAAATGGAACTGCATTGATGGAAGGTGAGAACTGAAAAGGAACTGAACACATGGCACGGGCCCATGACACTTCTGCCTTTATTTGGTTGTCAGTGAGTAAATCAAGGGTCAAATTTCCACAAATACGAATATATAGACATACAGATAGATCAAGAACAGTAGGAAAAAAAAATAAAATTAATAAAAATTATTATGGGAGGTCACTGTTGAATTCCACAGTCTAAACAGAAAGTTTACTTAAAAACACTGGTAAAGGACACCAGTCTCAGCCTTCCAAACTCTGACATGTTCCAACTTAAGTTAGTTAGCATGTCCCCAGATTCAACTGCATCACCAGGCAATTGAGGCCACAGAATCTGCATCTCTGCGAAGGATGTGACCAAGAAATGATGTGCTGTTCCTATAAAGCAGCTGATGGCTGATCAGCATGAATTCTGCCTTGGCACCTTGTAAACTACTTCCCTGCACACACTGACTTCTCAGTTAAAACCACATCCTGGAGAACTGAGCACCTTTTTATTGCCTGAAGCCAGGGTGGATGGGATTGTGAGCAACCTGATCTAGTGGAAGGTGTCCCTGCCCATGGCAGGGGGGTTGGAACTGGATGATTTCCAGTTAAACAATGGTGCTGCAAGAACAGAAGGAATAAACTGTTCTCTCTGTTCAGCAGACAGGACAAAGAACAACGAGCTCAAACTGCAGCTCAGACACGTTATATCAGAGTGCAAAAAGCTCCCTCCAGCAGCAGCTGGGCACTGCAGAAAACTGCCCGGACAAACCACGGCGGCTTCTAAGAAGATCCTGACAGACACATTAGGAGAAGTTTGGGTAGAGCTGGGAAAGGGAAGGCTGCCTCTCACAGTCTCTTCCATCCACGTTGTAAAAGGGTATGAAATTCCAGAAAGCTTTGATTTCACCCCCTGGAGAGGGGCCCACAGTCCTGGCCCTGCCCCACTGCACACCCACCGCCCTCACAGCCGCCGTGGAGCCGAGTCCCCGCCCCTCCGTCCCGGCCGTCTCTCGGGAATCGCTGCCTTTCACCTCTGAAATTTGAATAGACCTTTCTTAAAATACAACAGAACTCCCTTCAGAATGACTTGTTTAATGGTTTAATGAAGTCACCACTAACGCACTGCTTAGATCCAGACTTCGACCTTCTTTTTCCTAGAAACATGGGGGAAAAAAAAATTCTGTGACTCCACACTGTTTTGGAATGAGCATTTCAAAAAATGAAACAGGCAATATATTCTGTTTGCTGCATCAAATCAATAGAAAATTACATGTTACTTGAGCATCTGTGATTGAATGTGAACCCAACAAGATTGTGCAGGAATCCCTGGGGTGAGGGGGCTGTCTGTCCATGTCAGAGCAGAGTCTTGCTCACATCTGGTCAGGAATGCTGTGCCAGTGGCTCAGGGATCTACTGAAATCTGGCTCCTGTCCTTTGCCTCTCAGGAGACCCCAGTCTGCAAATCCCAACTGAAATTCCTCCTGCTGCTGATACATGGACTGACTCTTTCTCTTCCTGTCCCCATTTCCACAAAATTCACAGGGATGGGGAAGGGGCAGAGGCAGAACCACAACTGTGACTCTTTTGCTCCTTGTCAAACAGGACTGGACAGACACTGGAGAGCACTGAGTTTCATTTTGCTAGGAAAAAACAGATCCAAAAACCTAATCACTTTTGTTTATCTCCAGCTGGCACAGAGAGGAAGAGAAAACAAATGAAAGAGGCTTAAAAAGCTAATTTTGGATAGACTAGAGATAAAAAAAAAAGATACTATAGAATCAGAATGGCCAAGGTGGGAAGGGTTCTCTGGAGGCCATCTGGGGCAAACCCCATGCTCAAGCAGGGCCACTCAGGACCGTGTCCAGACAACTTTAGAATATTTCCAAGGATGGAGACTCCATAACCTCTCTAGGCAAGGAAGCAGTAGCAGTGCTCAGAGACCTTCACAGTGAAAAAGTGTTCCCTTCAATGTTCACAAATGCAGGAAGTGTGGTGTCCCTGAAGAGCTGCTTCGTATGCCAGCTTCATTCATGTTTTCTAGAAATTATTAAATGTGCAATTTGAGTTTAAAAAGCCAGTCAGTGAAGTAATTTTTCTTTTGACTCTGGTACAGCCTTTGATTAAATGCTGTGACCTACTGTAGTGACTCTGCCTTCAGCACTCTCAGGTGGAGCTACACAAAACCAACAGCCACTGTGCCAATGAAAATAAACAATGTGATATACTCACAGCTCTGTATTCCAAGAACATTTCTTTGAAAGCCAGAAAGTCTGTAAATGTGAGAAGCAGATCAAATATATCACCTGGCATTTCATCTTTGTGTTGTCTACAGAGAAAAGAAGTTGGGGAATGAGAAAATTCTGAGTGAGAAAATCGTTATTTTAAAATGGTACAAGGTCAAAAAGGACAAGTAGAACAATATCAATATTCAAGCAATACTGTTATTGCAGGTTATCATAAAGCAAAACTGCAGCCAAATATTACCATGCAGTATTTCCAATCCAACTACATTATTACATTTATCTAAACCCAAGACCTAAGAGTATCCCATCAGTCCTTGAAAACCAAACCTGTTTGTTTAAGAAGCATTACAAATTAAACAAATATTTTAAGATACTCAGCTTCCAATTACACTTGATTTTCTTATTCAAGGGGAAAACCAGTGATCTTCCAAAAAAATCTCTTCATGAAGCTGCTTAAGCTAAAATGACCCAATGCAAAAGCTGAACACAAACCGAACTCTTCTCTAAATGCTCCATACAAAAATTGGAATAAAAGAATTTAACCACACGACTGAAACACCCCCAGGCTACTGAGTGGCTGGAAGAGATAAACAAGACCCAACCTTTTAGGGGTCTGGCTTCAAAGTGACAAGAAGTATGAAAATCCTCCTGTGCTCTCATTCAAATTTCTTTTCCTACCCCTTGGAACCCAATATATTTTAGCATGACAATTCAGAAATTTAGAGTAGCAGGACATGCTGAAGGCAAGAAAAGTGGTCAGCCACTGCCTGTATCAACTCTTCTTTTTTCAAGTTGAAGGTGAACCAGTATCTAAAGGGAGAACAGTCAAACCTAATCAAGATATAAAGAATTGAGAGCCACATAAGCCACCCCTCAACCAAAAGCAAAGCAGAGACTTACTGCAATGAAACTGTGAAAGCAACCATATCAAACCCACGAATCCGATCAAGCAACTTCTCTTCAATGTATTTCTCTACTAAAGAGATCTGAAAAAAACCCAGACAAACCACCCCAATAAGATCACAACAGATTTCAGAAGCAGATTTCAAACAGCATCCTTACACTGACACCTTCTTGACACTCTGCATGATCCTCACTGGGCACAACTGCAGATTCCTCAGTGGGTGTTGCTGGTTCTGTTCTCACACCAGCCCTGAGGCACAGAGATGCACATTTTTTGCTGGGGATATTGGTGAGAACCAACACTGACTATTTTTATCTAGTAACAAATATTTTTCCAACTCCTTTAATGGTACTGAATAGTAGACTGGTCTAGTTGCGTGATTATGCTTTGCATGGAGGATGTGACTGAATTATCCAATACAAGAAATAGTACAACTGGAAAAGAAGAAACTTTGTTTGCACACATGCTAAACACATTATTTACAACAGCAATAGGCTAAATTTCTATTCAGGAGAGCTACACAACCTCCAAAGTATCTCTAGAAAATTTTGTGTGAAACAATGAGAAAGGTTTTTTCTGAAGCTTTAGGTTCTGTTCTTGCTCACAGATCACAGCTGTGCTTCTGAAGGAGACAGGAACCATGCTGGGATCTGCTCCATATAAGCCCATTATTTTAAAAAGGAAGAACTGTATAAAAATAAAAAAGCAGTACATATGAAAAAATAGGAAAAGGTATCTTACATATTCATTAAAAATGTCAGTATAGACGAGCTTGTTTTCTTCTGAGTCATCAAACTCCTGGTAGTGCTGCTCCAAAAAATTCCTCTGTATTAACTGGAAATCATCATCTGGGCCACAAGAGAAATGCAGCACAGAGTTACGAGTTTGGTCATTCTTTCTGTAACACAAACCCCACATTCACTGGTCCTCTGCTTCCCTGCTGTAACCACAGAGCCCTGCACACGTGCAGAGTTCATCACATCAGCACCACAGCTGCTGCCAAACCACCACATCTGACCCATCTGTGAGAGGACAGAGGCTGCTGGTGAAATATTACCAAAACAGTCCTCCTGCTCTACATTTATTAATAAAGTTATTTATTCTGAACCCCTTTTTGTTCTGACTCTAAAGTCAGCAAAACATCTGTATTTTTTTATTAAAATTCCTACAAGAACTCAAAGTCTTTTTCTTTGAAACTAAAAATATTAGTGAAACTCCCATATTAACTTTCAATTGCCAAAGAATTTTTTTTGCAGTTGTGGAAGAAAAGCAGAGTAAAAACAAACATGGTAGGTGACCATGGAATTCCACAGAACAGCTCTAAATAGGAAGTTTACTTATAAACACTGGTAAAGGACACCAGTCTCAGCCTTCCAAACTCTGACATGCTCCAAATTAAGTTAGTTAGCATTTCCCCAGATTCAACTGCATCACCAGGCAATTGAGGCCACAGAATCTGCATCTCTGCGAAGGATGTGACCAAGAAATGATGTGCTGTTCCTATAAAGCAGCTGATGGCTGATCAGCATGAATTCTGCCTTGGCACCTTGTAAACTACTGCACACACTGACTTCTCAGTTAAAACCACATCCTGGAGAACTGAGCACCTTTTTATTGCCTGAAGCCAGGCTGGATGGGATTGTGAGCAACCTGATCTAGTGGAAGGCGTCCCTGCACGTGGCAGGGGGGTTGAGTGATCTTTTAAAGTTCATTCCAACCCAAACCATTCTGTGATTCTATGACCATCTTCGTGCTTTAAGGCTGGATACAAAGAAATAAGGTTCCCCATACTTGCAGCTTTCAGTGCTGGAATAGAACCAACTCTCAGCCTGCAGCCCAGACACGTTATATCAGAATGTAAAAGGCTCCCTGCAGCAGCAGCTGGGAACTGCAAAAAGCTGTCCAGACAAACCATGGTGGCTGACAGACACATTAGGACAAGTTTGGGCAGAGCTGGGTAAGGGAAGGTATCTTTCACAGTGTTTTCCATAAAAATCCCAGAAAACTTTGATTTCTCTGAGATGCACAAGCATCTTTACTATTTCTCTAAGAAGCAGTGTACTGTAGTGATGTGGAGAATAATTTTCAAGAGTCATAAGCACCCAGAAGACTTCTATGTATATTTTTCCTACACTACCAGGTTAGGGATTCATGGGAAGAAAGGAAGGAAAGCTTCCATGAAGCAGGCAGGAGCTATTTTAGCTCAGATGGCTAATTAACAGAAGAGCAGCTGGCAGCATGTTCAGCAGCCCTGTTGTTGTCTCTACCTACTTGCAGACCTTACCCATTATGATATCCTCCAGATAGCCAACAACTGCATCAAACTCATCGGAAGTGGTGGAGCTGAAAGCAAAGCAAGACAGGACTGCGTAAATATATATTTTGACCACAGAGAAAATTGAAGTTAAAATTAAAAAGTGTTAACAAAAGCCTAAGTACAAATAAACCCAGTAATTACAAGATAACTGAAAAACTTCCTAGTTTCAACCTACAAAATAATCCATGGCACTGATGAGAAGACTGCTCCATGGAGATTCTCATCAGGCCTCTCCACTATTTCCTCCCAGTAAGGTGCCTAATTGCAAGAAAGAATAAATGTTGTTTTACTGGCATTACTGTCAAGGTAATTCTAGTTCTGGTGCAAAAGAATGTAAAGAGTGTAATTAGAACAGCAAATTAAGCCTTTTCCAACCCACAAATCCCAGCTGCTACCAGTTTCCCTTCTCTTTCCTGCATTAACTGCACATGGTGATCACAGAACTGTGGACACTTAGAGAATATTTTGAAATACTTGGTCTTGTGGAACAACGTAAACTGAATGTATATACAAGTATTACATAACTGAAGAACTTAAATACTTTTCTTATGCAAGAAACATCCTTTAGTGCTCCAAATAAATGGGAGACTCTCCTAAGGTTATTCTATCATGAGCAGATATTAAACACCATTATGGATCTGAATTCATCCAGGGAAGAAACCTTTAGTGCCAGTATCAGGAGTCTGGATCTACTGTTGTGCAACTTGTTTAGACACAGTAAAAAATAAAATTATGTCTTTGGCATTCACAGCTCATCTTTAGTGGGAGATGAACTCTTCCTATATTCTCCAAGAGCTGAACGTCAAGCCTTTCTCAAATGAGGGAAAGCAGTCTCAAAGAAACAGGGACATTTGTCCTTAAGAAAAAAATTAGCTTCGATCAGTGAAAGCACCATTTAAATTCAATTGAATGTTTCTTTCTCATCAGTAAACAGAGCAGGATAGCCCTTCAGACTTAAGTTTTGAGAAGCTCATTAAAGTTACTTTGCTATTAGAGACTACTCCAGTGAAATTAATCCAATAGTAGTTTAGCCGACAGCTTAACTATAATCAAGCTCACTCTGATCAGGAAAAATTAAGAGATCTTTGATTTAAAAACGTGTCTGCTCAGCGAGCGATATCCTAGCAACAACATTCCTGATCCTGGGAGATGAGCAGAGCCAAGGCAAGGCCTGGAGCAGCCCACGAGAGGGCGGCACAGGGCCGGGAGCGGGGCTGGGCTGGCCCGGCCCGGCCCGGCCCGGCCCGGCCCGGCCCACGGGACACAGCCGGGCAGCTCACCCGGGCTCAGTGCTTCCCTTGGCATACACTGACTTTGCTATGGATCACTTCCACTCTTTTCCCCCCTCCAAATAAATGCTACTGCTAGTTTTATAGCTTATCCTAATAGCAACAGAGAAAGTGTTAATCTAAACCCTGGTTTAAGTCTGTGCAAATAATGGAATTTTAACTGTTCCAAAAGACACCAGTTCCATCTCTTTATACAACACACAGGCATCCACACACCTTCAGATACGTGCTCACTAACCCTGTGGTTTAATTCCCTGTCACCTCATCATCCCCAGTTTGGGCCAGCACACCCCGTGCCGCTGAGGCAGCCCTGGCACGGGGCCGTTTGTGAGAGTCTGAGGCTGAAAGAGTTATTAAATCCATGCATGACAGAGGCACAGTCACACATCCCCTTCTGCCACAACTCTTAGGAGAAGAGCATGGCAGATGCTTGTGGGGTGAAGCAGCATCTAGCACCTGCCAGTGTGAAATCTGGTTCACGTCAGCTGTGAATGGTCTCAGGTTTAGAAGGAGTGCACTCAAACACAGAGGAAGGATCTCCTCTCAGGATCAGTGACATAAGCCAACAAACACCCTGGAAAAGGAGAAGTTCTGAATTTAAAATGAACACCAGAAAAAGCAATTTCCAGCCTTATGGTGCTTGCATTGATCCCTCAGCACACGTACCCAGTGCTACACTGACCACAGTGATATTTAGTTTGACTTCACCTAAACTCTGCACTGTTACTCCCTCTTGCAGCTTTGCATTCTTCACCTTTGTTCTCCTGAGGCAGAATCTACTAATCAGCATGGTGTAAATTCATTCGTGTAATTATATTCCTATTAAGATATTTTAATTAGCAATTAGCTTATTGAAAATCTGACACATGAGAATGTAAGCATACTCACGTGGCTACACCCAGACTTTCTCCATCAGAAGTCTCCATTGCTCCTGCCTAGCCAGGGTGGAAGAGACAATCTGTATGTTGCTGCTGTAGGTGGTTATTTCTTCTTTTTGACCAAAGTGCTAAGGAATAACATGACTTAGTGTTAATACAAATTTAATTGCTAAATTGCCATACACTTCCCCAAATGCAAATCAGGAGATAAATTTTAATTTTTAAACACAGGAATTCCGACATCACGTTCTTCTAAAGTTATTGCTACTACTTTTCTGTAATAACCCAAATTCTCTAGAAACTTTTTCTACCTATTCACAGAACAGGATCAAAATGCAGTCCCTATGAAGGGGTTTCAGGTCACCTCTACATCTTTTCTCCTGAAACATCTATGACTATTGTATCTATGACTGTTACAGAAATGAATGCAGGTAAGATGAAGGTGCCACCCTGCTCCAGTGTGTCCCAGGCCAGGCTTTGGATAGCGATCCCAGGGGCTGTGTCCCGGCCGGACGCTCGGCCCGTGGCTGCGAGCAGATGCCGACCCATGCCGGGGACAGGGCACACGCACCCCGGGGCCGCGGGCGATGGGAAACCGCTGCTCCCGCCACCCTCGCTGGGCTGCACCCACCGCCGGCCCTCGGAGCAGCCCCGGGGCATCACCGCGAGCACTGCGGGAGATGAGCGCGTCCCTCGCCTCCCCAGCCTCAGTCCCGGCGGGGCGCAAAGCCCTGCAGCCCTGTCCCTCCCCAGGCACCCAGCCCGCCTCACTCCCTCTCCTCAAAGGGACCCAGGGCAGCGGGCCGTC
>VZRQ01001928.1:197154-232549 GCA_013397975.1 Machaerirhynchus nigripectus | reverse complement strand
TGCCTAGAAGCCATTGTGGACTTGGGCCTGAAGACCTTAATCTCATACAGCAGTTGATACGAATTAGGAGTCCTAGGCACTTCTGAAAATTTTACCTCAGTTAATCGTGGCCAGGGAAACCAAAGCCCTGAAGTTACTAGACTCTATTAAGGCAGAGTTCAAAATGGTTCTGTCCCACCTCTTCCCTAAAGTATGATTTGTAACTTAGTACCTTAGGGATAAAAACTCATCATTGCATTTGGAAGCGCTTAAAACTTCATTTCAAGTGATCCTGAATTTCTACCACCCTTGTGGCAGTGATGGCGGTCACGTATGCTCATTGAACACCGAGCTGGAAGGGACTCGGCCCTGACTGGAAACATGGATACAGCAAAACATTGCAAAGTACAGTCAGCGAGGAAATGAGATCCCTGTGGCACAGATTTGCCAGTCTGACTTTAACCAAACCGGGCATCCAAGGTGGAAGAGAATCCACATTTTAGCAAAAACACTGACCAGCACTCTGCTTCTGGATCCAGTCTACATTTGGACAAAAGTCAACATGAAAATGATGGCCAGAACTTTCCTAATTCACACACGTCTGTATGAAGTTCAGCACCCTTGAGTTAGCAAAGGCAGAAGGTGAAAGGAGTTGCTAGAGAGCTGGATTCTGGGACCTGTGTGCAGAGATCTCAGCTCCTACTGAGGTCAGTAGGAAGCCAGAGCACTCAGCTGGAAGAAGCAGCCTCAGCTCTGCTTTGTTAGTACTTCATAGTACAACAAAGATAATAAATGATTTTAAAAATAAGCTATATCACACCATGAGAATTCACTACAACAGCCTCTGCTGCTGAATCACTGCCAAGAAGTGGGATGGTTTTGGTGTAAGTTGTGTGTGAATTAGTAAAGTTCTACTATACAGACAGATAATTTTAAAAAAATCAACTGGTGTAAGACTTGGAAGAGACCGAGTCATATCCTCAGTTGGTGCAAAATAAGCAGAACCCCACCGATTTTTGTGCTACTTCACTGACACCAGCTGTGAACCCTGATTCCTTGCAGAAACCTAGTAAAAGTCAAGAGCTGCCTGCTGAAGTGCATCCTTAACATACAAACATCACAAACGTGTAATTAAAGTGGAGCAGAGATTCCCACTGTATGATCCCTACCAAAAATAGGAAGTGTGGCCCCAAACCTGCTCAGAGCAGGACTGACACATGGCAAGCAAGGTGCATTTTTAAGGAGTTAAGAGTAAGACTGAAATTGCTATCCAAATAACCTTGTTTTAAATAAACTGGTCCAGAATTCTCCTCTAATATTTTAAGATATATTCACTTTGGAAAAATTGAGCTAACTTTCAAAAACAACACTGATTAAAAAAGATGTTCCATGATACCTTAAAAAATACCCAGAATATCAAATTAATTCCAGTCCAGCATTATAATTAGTTAAGAATATCTCCTGAAAATTATAACCTCACAAAAAAATGTGGGTACTGAAGTTAAAAGCATCAGAAACATTATGTACTTGAAAATACCACTGATCTTTTAACGTTTAAAAACAAATCAGAACATTCTTTGGAATCACCAAGTTATTAAAACCTGTGAGTTTCTCTACAGTCTCCACACTGTCTTTTCAAATCAGTCTGTGTACAGATTCAGTCTTTGAGCAGTTTAATATCGGAAAATACAGAGTCTCTGACCAGCAGGAGGCTACATTTAACAGGAAAACATTGGCATTCTCTTTTTAGTACTGACTTCTGCCAAAAATAGAGACTTTCGAGCACAAGACAGCACGGCCCTGTTTTAGGAAATACTTATTTTCTCTTCTTTTCTAAAATGCATTGTATGTGTACTTCCAGTGCAAATTTTTTCAGCACTTGCGACAGGCGAGAAGGAAAAGGGGAAGAAGAGACAACTCTCTCTGCTCTTGCTCGGAGGAACCAATAGCCATAGCTCCTGACTGCTGAAACCAGCTCCCATTGCTGGCAGCTGGAAATAGCTTATTAAAGATTTCGGTTTTAAGATAAACAGATTACAGGTTAGCATGAAATCTGGCCGTGGCTATGGTTCTATGTGCATAAAGATTGGTTAGAGATGCTTTCCCCTTTCAGTATTGGTTGGAGTTCATTAAAAACAAGTCTGTGGTATTTCTCCACATGTGTCATGAAATGTGAGAGATCTGTCTGACTCGGGTTTGTATTTCCTGTCGACACAAAGGGCAGGTCTCCAGTTGCAAGGCACACTCCATGCACAGGTCACTGAAGGAGAAGAAAAATCAGTTAAAGCCTGCTTTTACAGCATGAAAAACTGATCAACAACAACAAAATAATACAAGCACTAAGCAGTTTAGTCAGCCTGCCAGAGGCACAGTCAAGTTAAGTCCCTCAGTGTGGAGATTAGGCATTGCGAGTCAGGTGTTGTGGATCCATTTAGAGGCTTTGAGAGGAGCTCCTGCTGCTCAGCATCTCCCAGACCTGCAGCTGCTCCTGCAGTTGGTCGGGATCCCACTTCCCTGTGCTCATGAATCCTACCACTCACTCTGGTTTGGAGAGCAGCAGCCCCAGTGCCCTGCAGCAACTTCTCCAGTTCTTATTGGCACACAACAGGCACATATTTTTAACTTTCCAGCATCTAGACACATGGCAAGACTCCTTCCATGAGTGCTCTAAAACCCTAAGGAATTGGACTTAACTGGATTAATTTCCTAGTAGGCTGCTTAAAATCAGGAAAGTGCTGTTATGGTTTAACTCATACTGCTGTCACATTTTTAGCTTTTAGAGGAATTTGTGACAATCCATTTGTTGAACATTTAATGAGTATGTGAGTATATTATGAATTTTCTGCCCTCCTCATGTGATCTGAATTTCACAGCACCAGTATCAAGTACTGATCAGTAAAGTCTTTGACATCAGGGAATTAAGACTCAGTAGCCCAGGGCAGCACAAAGATGTAGCCTCAGTACTTCCCCAAACACACACACAATTAGGGGTTCAGTCTGCTCAGGTCTAGGATGAGGGGAACAGTAGGAATACTGTGTTTAACTTCTACATGTCACATCCTTAAAAGGCGGGAAGGTTATTTCCTTTATCCTGGGGAGTCAATCAAGATGAGCAGGGACTGCATTTGGCCTCATCTAAGCTGAACGTCACACATACATTTTCCTATTTCTTAGGGTTTGGGTTTTTTTAAAGTTTTACCTGTGTCCACACGGCCTCAGTTCTGTGTCTGCTACCTCATCACAGCAAAGTGTGCAGCAGTTCTCTCTGATACTCACTTGCTTCAGCAAAGCCAGGCGCCTGTGTCTGAAGGGAGAGAGAGACAGACCCCCCCAAACATTACTTCGACTCAAAGCAATAGACTCAAAACTATTCTGAGAAGTGCATCAAGGCAAATATAACACTTGCCTGTGCTGCACCACACTGCTGATAAAAATCAATCACAACTTCCCACAAAAAAAGGCTTAACACACCCAGAGACCTGCAAAACAGTCTTTGCTTCCCTATTCTGGTCTGTCAGAAAGGGACAAAGAAGAGATTAAGTAATTCTCCTAGTTCTCACAGCTGAACATTTAAAGAAATTGTTCTTTTGTACCTGGGTCCATCTAGGCATTAAGAAAAAACCCCAAACAAATAAACCTCACAAACCCATGTATCAACAATATACAGAAACCCTGTAATGCTCTAACACCGCTTAAAAGAATAAAAATTGAAAATTAAATCAACAGCCCAGTATGGCAACAGCCAAAAGAGGGAGCAAACAGATAAAGAATCCTCGTTTGATGAAATGCGACATTTCTCATCTAGAACACACACCATCCATCAAAACTGCTCAATGGCAGGGGGATGTGTCTTGTCCCAACACCAGATGCACTAAACTCAGCACAACTCTGCATGGGTTTATGTTAAATCCTGTGATGGATAATTAGGGTCCACTCATACAAGCCTTTGCCTCATCTCCTATCACTTTTAAGATGATCAAAGCTATCTTTTAATTTAGGATTGGCTTATCATTTCTAAGCAGTCCAGGCTGTAGGGCAGGGATGATCTTTGTTTACACAAAGAACAACAGTGTCCAACCTCGAATGGAGCCTTTCAGTGCTATTGCATAATGAATAGTCTGTAACACAGGAGGCCAAGTTTCACCAGTCACCCATCAACAGGAAACCAGTCTACCCCAGTTTCTCTCTCATCTTTTGGCACAATCGTGTAACAGCTCTCACAGCTATTGCCTGAACATTGCAAGAGCAGTGCCAGAACGACATCAATCCCATCTGAGCATCAGCTAGAAACTGTAAACCCCTCATCCAGTGTGGGACACTACTAAGACAAAAGAACACTTAATTTGAAAAGGGAGGGTGACAAATTTGTACCTAACAGATCATCTTAAATCACTCTCACTTAAAGCACCTGCAGTCGCAAGCAGGAGTAATTTACTCTGGCTATATGTAAGCACAAAAAGATTTTGCAAGTTGCATTTGATTTTCTCTGCATAAATACAATATCTTGAGCCTCTGACTTTGGCAGTGTGTGACTCCAACGTAGAAATAAGGGTTTTCTTTTATTTTTAAACACCAACATCCTTAAGTACCTCAAATACACTTGACCAAAGTTAGATAATTCCAAACCAGTCTCTGAATTTTATGACAGCCAGGGGCACCCCTCCAACAACCTCACCCCGACTTAATTAGTTGCAATTTAAGATTATTTCAGTCACATACATCAGCACCAGTCTGAGGGCCATCTTCAGACAGAGCTGGAAATCCAGGGTACCATACCAGACTACACTGTATCTGTTACTGTTTGTGTTCCAGTAACTAACTTTATTACTAATAACTTCAATCAGACAAGCTATTAGTTTTCATTCCTGCCAGAGGTTGGGTAAAAGCTAAAGAAGAATGTATCCAGACCTGTTTCTATCTGGTTTGAATTATATTTAGGTGGGAAAACACTTCTAAATTTGAATAACCTTTGTCAGTACTATCATTCACAAATGGGGAAGTTTTCATCAGGATCAGAAAAGGACAATTTCGAGACTTACAATCATTCAGCACCCCCATACTGCCAACACCACAAATTAGGTCAACTTTAAATAGGACATCTTTTTTTAATTAACAGTATACCTCCTCAATCAACCTAATAATCCTTAGATGGCAGAAGGTACCTTTACTGAAACAGCTTACTGTGTGGTACTGGTTCATTTTAATTTAGCTTAATATTACAAAATATATTTTAATTTAATGGATTTTGGTTGCATATCTCCTGCCCTACTGATGAAATTGCACTGGAGCCTATTGCCTCATCCTTTTAGAAGAGGGACCTATGGAAGTACGACCCCATAAGAAATTAATTTTGCTGAGTACAAGGCAAGACTTTGCAACTCAGAAGTGAAACATCTTATTTCTCTGCATGCAAACACACATGGTAAGAGGATTACCTGGGCAAAATGATTTTCTCTTCTGCTGTCAGAAAGGCATGATCATTGAAGGTACTAAACTTCATTGGTGGTGGGTACTTGAAGGGCTTTGCCCCAAAGTTGAACTCACATTGCTGATAGGACATGAAACTTGCTGCAGCAAAAAAGCCCGATCTGCAACATGATGAACAGGCATTTTAGAATGGTTCAAATAATAGCAGAGCTTTCCAGACATGTTACTATTACCATCTGAAAATACACCCTGAGACAGAGACAAGTTTAATACCAGTGTTTTGTAGCTAACTGGGAGAACATCAAGTTGCAGCTGCACGTACCTTGTTTAGTTCTCAACTCCTGAATTTACTATCAGGATTTATCTGAATTTCTTACTGAGTCAGCCAGTAAAGGCTGTACAACTAGGATTAGTCACACTTTCAAAACCACAACTATCACCCCTTTCAAATTTACTGAAAGGGCCAAAGTTCAGTAATAGCCCAAGTTCTAACAGGTATTCAAATTTATCAATTACATATTCAAAGAACAGAGCACTAAAAGCTGAATAAAGAAGATACTCAGCAACTCTTTAAACTGAACTACTCTCTGCCTGCATCTTGAACTTTGAGGAGAAAACATGGATGAAATTATTAGCATGGTAGGATTAATTGACAAAGTACTGCAATGTTTAATTAAGCTGTATAGGAAGCTGCTTACTCAAGTATTACACCAGCTTATCTTTTCTGAACTAAGAGGCTGAACTTCCCTGTGAGAGTTACAGGAGTTCACCATGTGTTAATTTTAACAGCAGTTGGCAAAATAAGCCAAACACCTGCCTGCAATGCTACCAAGAGACATCCTCTGATGAATATTCAGTGTGCTGCTCCAGGAGCTGGCCCCAGTGAACAGCAGTCAGTTAACCAGCCCTCTCCAGTATTTACAAGGCAGGCTTTATTTTTCAGAAGATGAATTCCTCAGGCACCAGAAAATTGTTCATCTTTGCTACAGCCTCATTCTATTTTAATGTTATGCTAATTTGACAGTATAAAACATTGAGTTGAACCTACCTCTGGAAAGTCCAAAGTATTTATTCTGGACCCTGAAATCCACCTGTAAAATTATATCCTTCTTACTGATTTCTAAGCAGCTTTCAACGGGGAAGCTTGCTTAATGATGGCTTCAGGTAAGTAAATATGAATTTACATCTCAAATTGGAAACTCTTCATATAATTAAAACAATTACCCACAGAGGTCATGTCCTTCCAAATGAGCAGATACTTACACAGCAGATGAAAATACTTGCTTCTCAGCAGGAAGCTGGTTTCCATTTAAATAGAAGATCATCTGCTTTTCTTGCAAGTCTAGTAGAAATCCTATTGTGTCTCCTTACATGCAAAACAAAAATAATTTAAAGATTTCATTTCTGTTAAATGCCAACAGCTGAAACAGTTATTGTTTCAAGTATAACATGTCACTGTGAGTTGTCTTACTTAAAAGAAACTGTTTGCAAAAGCACAAAAGAAGAAACATGGATACAGACAGCAACTAAAAAAAGAAAACAAACCCAACCCAAACCAAAAACAAAAAACCCAAGAGAAAATAGTAAAAAAATTAAGTATTTTAGTCTGCCAGAGCATTAATACTATATAGTTGTAGAAGTATTGCAGAGTATTTGCCAAAGCCAGAAGAAAGATGCACTCTGTCACTCCTTGGCTATTTTACACCTGTTGAAGATAGACTTTAGCAAGTGGGTGTTCTGAGGAGAAATTTTCAATATGCTTGTGCTATTTATTTTTAAGAGATGTTTTAATTTAGCCATCCTTGGGGGAGAATTTTAATAGAAGAGAAGGCGGCACAGTTCACACAAGCATGGCATGCACAGAATCCTACCAAGATTTCAAAGCTGAGATCAAGAACAGAACTTTGCTGTCCAAGTAGTTATCCAAGAATTTAAAGTAAGCAAGACAGTGCAACTCCTCCTTAAAAAAGAAAAAAAAAGTCTAATTCAGAGATCAAATTTTTTTCCCTTCTCTAAAACAACTCTTTCAACCCAGAAAGGAAGATTTTGTGTATGACTACAAACGTGGAAAAAAGTCTAATGATTAAATGTCCAATGTTAATTGGTGCTATGATTTTTACTCTGCATTTGAAAAGAAAAAATATTTAACCAACGAGAGTCTCTTTACACAGACTGGGGAACAAGACTGAAGTGCCCACTGTGCACATTTAAACCACTGTTAGAGATACAGTAATTATTAAACTTTTATGATCATCAGGATTAGGCAGTAACTGCTTTGTTCACACCTGTGAACAGACACCTGCAAGGGGAAAAAAATCCTGTGCAGAAATCCAGTTAGTATAAACAGCAGGAGATAGACTGAATACCTTCTTTCCAACAGGGATGGGAATGTGGTTTACTTCTGGCATTATACCAAATCAGCTGCCGGCAGCCATCGTATGCACAGGAGTATTCATCGTCCCCGATGCCGTAACCTTCCTTTAGAAAGAGAGCAGAACATTTCAGCCTGCAGCCATTCCTCACACAGAGGGGCTGAAGTGTGTTTTCATTCACCTAAACCACTCTTCCAAGAGCAGGAAGGGTTTCTCCCTCCCCCACGAAGGTAATTTTTTTCTCCAAACTAGTCTTAGTTTCATTTTCACATCAAAAGGGAATTTGTTGGGGTGAGGGGGAAGGGAGAAGGGGATATCGTTTCCCAAGTGTCTTCCATTCTCTGTGACCTCAAATCACTCCTGTTAAAGTATTTAAAAATCAGAAGGCTAGTACCCAAATAGGTTAAATTTTTGCATCTTAAAAAGTCACCACAGAATAATAACCACTCTCTTATCTTCAAGTCCCAGTACCAAACTTGTAATGCCTTCCCCCACAAGATACCCATGTGCCACCAGAACCCACAGCAAAGAGAACACACAGCCCCTTCACCGCATTTGTTGCATATTGTGTCCCTTTCAGTGCCAGCCTCCCTCAAATTGTGAAAACATTCTCAAGTGATTGTCCTAAGGTCCAAGGCAAACACAAAACTAAAGAGTTTCAGAGTGGGAGAAAAGTCTGTCACGTAGCAGAGCCCAACCGTGAAACCCAAAAGCATTATGGAAGGTCAGTAACTTCCTCGTGCTCAGCATGGTTTGTCTGGAGTGCAAATACCAGACAGCATCTGATTACACAAGCCTCCCATGTCCCAAATTAAAGCTAAGCCCAGCTAATGGGTGTTTAATGTCATATTTAGGACTAGTCTTTTTGTTACAGATGCTGTAAATAAAGAGCATATGGCTTCTGAGGCCTGTGTTTGTGACATCCCCAGAGGACAATATGCTTGTATTTCAGGCACACACCTGATGAATAAGAGCAGCATTTGGCCACCAGCAAAACAGCTGTGGCAATACAAAAATCATCCTACTCAGAGATGTGACACCTCCCATTTTCATACCTTGTACAGGACACACTCAGAAAAATGCACATACACCAAGCTCCTTAACTGTAAGTGGGGAAAAAAAAATCTTTTAAGCCTCTTAGCAGTCTAAAGGCAGACACATGGCCTTTTATTTCAGACAGTTTCTGTAACACTCAGTGTCTACATGGACTGTGCTCAGCACAGGTCTGCATGGTATTTTTGTTTGTTTGGTGGGTTTTTTTTTGTGTGTGGTATTTATTTTATTTTTACTTAAATCACACTTCAATTCCATGCTAAAAATGTGGGACTGGACTTTGGATGTGACAGAGATATGTGCATGTTATACATCAGCAGAAGACAATGCTATTTCCATGAATAATTACAACAAATGGAGCAAGACCTCTGAACTCACAGGAATACTTAAGTTAAATGGTGAGAGAAGCTGCTCTTGCATTCCCACTGGTTTCTTGCCACTAGTGTTTGTTTAATCTCCTGAATGTATTTCTCACATACCCCCACAATCAATACTTATTCACATGAATGTATTTGGCCTATCTTCGTATTAGCTTCTGTATTTGACTCAGCTGTAGAATGACTTTTTCTATAATAATCAGAAATGAGCAGTTTCAACTGCTTATCTCTACCTTAAATATATAATTCTTCTCCTAAAATAAATTCCAAGTAGGAACAGAAAACCATGCAATTACAAGTGTAAAGAAGGGCCACAGGTGAATTTCTCACTCAAGCTAAGCCAGTAGAAGTGTCAGCTTAAAATCCCAGCACTGCTTCCATTCTCAGCACTATGCTAGGCCTAACATACCTTTTGTCCTAAAATTCTAGCTTGCACTTCAGTGAACTTTAATGGTCATTTGGAAGGCTGATAATATGGAAAATTAACTCTAAGCTGAAGCAGACAAGTTTTTTGGGTGGCAATCATTACTCTTTCTTATTATGGAAATACTGAAACAAGTAATACGATAGCATAAGAATCATACAAAGTTTCTAACAGCCATGCAGAGTTACCACGAAGATTTAAGAAGGAAGAGGACCTAGTGACATCTCCACGATGGTTGACTATGTTTGGACTTCATGTGCACATGGCACATTTTGCTTTAATGCCAGCAAGTACATAATTTTAGAAGTAAATAGTAGGAAGAAGAATACTTAGAATTAAGAATAAGATACCAAATTATCTGGATGAAAAGGACAGTAAAGCAAACTATAAAATAAGACAGCATACTTGTTCTGTATTCTCAGGAAAGGGAAAGAAGGCAGAGGGTTTAATCTTTCTGTAATCCTTATTTTTAATTAAAAGGAAGCTTTCGCACTCCCAGACTGTACCATATTGCTGCTACCAGCAAGGCCAGTGATACCATATTATCCCAGAGTGAATTTTAATTATTTCCCTTGTGAAATTTAATTTAATAGGAAAATGTGTTAAACAGGATGATGAAATGGCTGCTTTGTGACCTGTGTACAAGACAGTGCATGAGAAACTGCTGTTCCTAGTGACTTATTGTTTATTTCCAAAACCAGACAGGAACTAGTGTTATCTAAAGAATTTCCAAGAGATTATGCTACAAGAAATAAGTTCCCTGTAGCTTCCAGACAACAGCCAGCATGTAACAAGTTGTCTCTGCTGCAGTTCTGCATGACTTGGGTGAACAGTGCCAGTCTGCAGCAATGGCAATACTGACTTCTCTTGTACCACCAAATTCAGCAAAAACAGCTCTTCATGGACACAGAAAAATTGAAGGAAACAAGCAAGTGCTCAGTTATGACTACAGAATAACCAGAGCTATTTTCATAGATGTTGTAAGAAGAAAAATACTGGTGTTACATCACCAGCTCGATGACATTACCAGTACTCACATGGTTGAGAAATTTGCTGTCTTTGGTCGCCCATCCTATCTGCATCACTCCTGAAGTAATGACTGTAACTTCATAGTACCAGACTCCAGAATCAACACAGAATGTGCATCTGACGCTTTCAAAGGACGAGGCATCACATCGTGCCTACCAAAACCAAACAGAAATCCAGTGTCTACAAAATCAGCATTCAAACAAACACCTTTCTTCCCTGGATCACGTTTCTTGCATATAAGAATATACCAACTTAATATTAGAGGCATTTCAGACAAAGCGACCTCTTGTAGCAGTAGCTGTCACACAAACTAGTGAGTGGGCAAGACTGAAAATTGGTAGGTGGATAAACCCTGGGAAAAAAAAAAGAAAGTTGACAGAAACAATTTAAAGACTAAGACAACCAAGACAGGAAAACCTAAATCATTGGTTATTAACTGATTCCTGGTATGAAGGACAAGGAGGCATTCAATGTTAATTCATGAAAATTCATCTCTAAGTTGTCAAACAAGTTTTTAGAAGGAGCTACAGAGGAAAGAAGAAACCCCACGTGGGCCAGACAAAAATTTGACTGCTATGAGCTTTTCAAGATGAGACAGGACAAACAACAGAATGATATTTTGACTAAAGCTGTTCGCAAAGTAAGTGAAAAGTCATCTGACTCTTAAGAATCCTCCTCACTTTCCTGAAGTGAGGAGGGCACAGGTACAGATATTACTTTAGTGTGAACATTTCTACAACTGAGATCAGTGTAGTGATGTTACAACCTTCTGATGGCAAAGCCAGTTTTCTGTACAAAGCTGGCAGACAGCTTGGATTCATTCTAGAAAAACCACAGGAGCAAGTACAAAAGCAAAACCTGCCTTTTTCTTCAGCCCCTTTTTCAGGTTGAAAACATGAAAAAACTTCCTACCTCTAATCCATGTGGTGAGATCTTCAGGTATTCACTGACATCGTTGCTGTTCAGCATAGCCCTAATGTTGGTCAAGTCAACCTTCTCATATGTAAACTGCCTGCCTTCTTTTAAAACTGCAAAAAAAGAAAAACAAAAAACCCAAACCAGCTTTAGTTACTGCTGCTGCAAAACTTGATTTTAAACATTTCATACACTGATAATCTCTCTAGGATCCAGGTAATTTTTGACCTAACTGAATGAAACACTGGGATTTTACCTGCATGAAAACAGCTTCTAATACACCATGTGCTAAATACCCTCTAAACATGAAAGCACAACCTGTGCCTCTGACTAGAGCTCCCACAATCTAATTAGAACTTGCAGGAAACCCCCAGGCAAATGGAAGGCATCCCAGTTCACACCAAGATGCCACTGTTTGAGGATTTACCACTGTATTTGTATATTCAGTGGGGAGAGTTTTTCTGATTCATTACAGTGGAAACAGATTTGGGGATAGGGAAGAAGGGGAAAACAAGGATTTAAAGGTTTCTACCATCTCATTTTTAGGTGATGAACTTAAACTGAGCCAAAGCAGCTCGCTCTCTCCCTGCTTGCCCTTTCTACATGAAAGGATCAGAAGCATTTCTCTTGCCAGGTGTCAAATTGCTGACACATACATGTTAATTTACAAGTCAAAGATCTTATCTTAGGACCCTTCATAGAACCCAAACTTGCTACAACACTTACACAGACATTTACTAAAAACAGCTGACATTGGATTTCCATAAGCTGACTAAAGCTCCTAAGCCCAGCAGACCTTTTACCCAAATTTACCTAAAAGGCATTAGAAAATACAAGGTCATTGGAGTTGCTGCACCTTTGAAATCATAATTAAACAAGCAAATTCAATGATTTGTAGTCATCCAAAAGATAGACCTAGAGAAGTGCTTTGCCAAACACTTTTTACTTTTGATCACAAAAATCAAAAAGTATATTTACTTTAAAAAGTTTTTAGTAATTCTTTGAGCCAGTGCACCAGTGGGGAATGACCACAGGAGTGGCCATCACCAGGACATGTCAGCAATCCAGATGTTCCACAGAGACAGAGCTGCACTGCTGAGCCACTCAGCACATTTGCTCAAGTGTGGGTTACAGGAAATTGGTGCAATGAAGAATTTTCATTGCAGCTCCAACTTGCAGAGTACAAACCACTTCCTTTCAAAAACATTTTCCTTGCCAGAATTTTCTTTCCATACAATTACACTGGATATATTTGTTGGGGTGTGGTTTTTTTTGTTTTGTTTTCTTTTTCAAGGAGATATTACAAATGCAGTCAGGTACACTAAGTGCTATCAAAATAATAATAAAAAAACGAGCACAAAGCAGTCCTCCATCTCTTTAGAGGAGTGATTACTATTAAATGGATCCATCACTTTGTTATACCTACACAGATTGTCTAAACTCCACTGGGCACAGAATCCAACCTGGCGTTTTAAGTAGTCTGGATTATCTGTCCATTTCTCCAGCAAGATCAGTTGGTCACTAATGCACGATTCAGAAACTGTCATTTTATTTTCACCTACAATTTAAGAGGAAAAAGAATAATTGCTATAAATTAGGGATAAGTTTTAGTTAAAAATAGTAACATCCTACAAATGCAGTAGAACTCTCTACACACATCTAAACCTCAGAATTTTTATCAGCATGAAATTGTTTCCTTCCCCAAGCAGATGTGGAATTATTTCATTCAGATTTACCACTTCTCAGCACAGAGCTGCATCATCAAGAGACCAATCATGGCTGCTCTCCATCTCTCCTACACTGATTTATTTCTTTTCAAGTAACAAAGGTCTCATGTCGGAAGTCATTATGTAGTAATTTCTAGGATGAGAAGGACTGAGTTTCAGCAAATCTCTTAAGGGTTTTTGGGTGAGGGTGTCATTAAAGCAAAAAATATTTTTTCCTGCCTACAAACTCCCAATCCTAACTGTTGTCCACTTCTAATACAGATTTATGTCAGTGACAAAGGCCTCGTGTCACAAATCCTTCTGTAGCAATTTCTAACAGGGAAAATAAGTTTCAGCAAGTATCTCAAGGGTTTTGAGGGGTAGAGGGATGTCACTACAGCAATAAATACCGGTGCAGACTCTCATGCTCACGAGTGATCAGGTAAAGCAAGTGACAAACATGCAGCAGAAGCCACAGCGTGAAGAGCAATACCAGGCCAATACTCACTTGTTTGTGCAAACTTCTCCAGTGCTATTAGTGCAAAAAGCATCACTGTCGGGTGGGACTGGAAATTCTAAACATGGGCAGTAAAAAAAAATTAATAAAGAGCCAGCACAGATAGACAGAGTTGCAAGTCTGTCACAGAAGGTTTTAGGTTCAAAGCAGCCTCCATAGTTCTTGTATTCCAGCCTCCTGTGGAGAGCTGGTTCAAATAGATCAGGCGACCCAGAGCCTTGTTCCACTGACTTCTAATTATCTCCAAAGATGGAGATCCCACAGGCTCTAGAATCTCAGCTTTCTGTAACATACACTACTGATATTTAGCAGACATGACTCCAACTTTTCACAATAATAATAATAATAAATTGCATTATATTTGCTATGTATGGATACATACAAAAAGATCAAAGACACTTACCAAGCTGTGAAGTAAATATTCCAAGATGCCTGGGCTGAGTAAGCCTATGCTCGCAGGACCTGCAAGAACATCAGGAATGAAATCCTTCCATGGGAAATGCCACATACCCATCACCACAGATGTTTTAAACACAAGGTAAAAAATTAAAGAACACCAAAGAGCTTCACACCAAACTATAATATAAAACAATTATCATTGTTCCCAGTAAAATATTTGGTGCATGTTTAATAATTACACAGCTACTGGCACATGAGAGTCCTGTTCAGTTCTCTGCCCTATGTGGGTACAGAGTTCTAGCCACACTTCTGAGATTTTGCAGTAAGACTCCAGCAGCCTCCACTTAGCATTTTCATGCTCATTGCTTTTGAAAAGAGACTGTCTCTCCTTTATTTCCAGAGTCAGTGTGTAAAGACCAGCTCCATTTATCAGTAGCTCAAAATAAGCAAAACTGAGTGCCTGATATGGCCAACTTGATAGTTAATTATACAGCTTGCAGCAGCCCAGAGCTAGCAGCCAATTTAAAATGGGAAAGCCCTGAAATAGTGTCCACTTAATCGAGAGAGAGACATGAGGGAATCAAACTCCGGCATCTACAAACTCTTAAAACATTGCAGTGGGTTCCAACACTTCTTTAAGATTTGTTGCCTGAGCTGACACAATGAGATCTGTGCCCACTAGGATGAAACTAGAGACAGTATCTCATTTTGGCTTAGTATAATACAGTAGAAGTACTACCGTACAAAAATACTTCCAGACCTTGTTCTTTACTTGTTTTTTTCACAGAAATACAGTAATTGGGTTATAATAACCATTAGGTGACACCGGACAATCACTTTTCCCCTCTATTTCCTGTCCACTTTCAGAAAATAAGCAAAAAAACTAGATACAAAACAGATCAACAGCAGGAAGGAAACTTAATAACGAGTTCCCAACAGTGTACTAGGAATGACAGGGAATAAAAAGTCTGTATGAAAAGTCACCTTAAAATAGAATCTCAGCAATTTTTTTTTAAGCAACACAGAAGAGAATCTTTTCAGCTATCTACAATAGACTAAGACATGTCTACTGGAACAAGCATATTTATTTTTTATTTCTATACAGCCTCCCAGACCACTAACTTGATACTCCTGCCTACACTCCAGAGAATGTGTCCTCAGTAATTCACAGTCAGAGTGGGTCTGCAGAAGAGACTGATAACCAGTGCTAAGGCAATATAACAAACAGTGATCCTCAATCACTAAGCACCCGTCAGAAGGTTTTGTGAATGGCTCAATCAGACATTTGAATCAACCAGATTCTATCATGCCTGGTACCCCCTCGATGCAGAACATTGTTCAGTTCTAAGAAAACACTTCTGACCTAGTCTGCATCATGGGTGCTAAAGCAGAAGGTTTATTAGAGGTGGTGTAGAGAGCCAAACCCCAGCTGTGAGGAGAACCCCAGGGCTTTACCTGCTAATTTCTCTGCCAAGCAGCCGAGCACTGCAGTTGTGTTCCGGTGCTTGGCAGGGTGACAAGCATCCTGGCAAGCAGCAGCTCCACTTAAGTTTAGTATTTCAGTTAACTTCTGTAATGCGTCCTGCAAAAGAAAAATCAGAAATCTCTTCAATGTTACTGACACATACAGTTTCCCCCTAACTCATTATCATCCAACAGATTGTTTTTACACATTACTAAATTCAGCATCATATTACAAACAGCATGGGGTGGTTATCTTCTAAGATAAGAAGATAACAAAGGACAGATGAGAAGGAAAGTTCAACAGACCCAAGAGTTGTAACTTTAACATAACCACCAGATTGCTGGTCATTGTGATCAACAGCTCAGGACACTTCTGGACATACCTAAGTGAGCTCCCCATGGCAATAGGAACCAAGTCACACATATGGCACCACTGCCATCTCATCTATTTCCAGTGCCCTAAAACTCACACCCTATTCAAAAGAAAAGCACTGTTTCAGATTTTAGAATTCAGGAATAAAGAGATATGCCCCGCCCCAAAAGCCCACATTCCCATCATAAATTTAGGATGCTGTCAGCTTTACAGGATGTCATAAATTGTATTCTTGAGAGCCTGAATGGTTTTCTGTAGTCACACAAATTTAGGAAGCAACCAGTGAGGGTAATAAATCTAAAATGTCATGCTTTGACTTGCTTTGTTCAGGCAGTATGGTATAAATAAAATTCAAGATAGGTCTAGAGCATACTCTGCATTTTCAGGGTAGTTAGGGGTTAATCTAGAGCCAGAACAAGTCACCCCACAGGGAAAACCCCACCCTGAAAAGTTCCAAATCCTCCTCAGCTTTCCAGACTTCATGAAAGTTTCAGCTGATTCAGATTGAAACTGCATTAGATTCAGGCAAGAATCTAATTAAAATAGAAGGACTCCTCATATTGAAGTCATCAGCAGCCATTTGGAGGAAAAATGAGCACTGCTCAAGTTGAATAGATGTGTTTTTTTGAACTGTGTTCTGAGCCACACTCATCAGTTGACTGTGCTAGAGTTTGAGGTCTGTACAGACATCACACTGAAAAGTAGTTATGTTCTTAAAAGGAAAGCCACAAAAACAGAACTGATGAACAGGACTGAGCTAAGTGGAAAGAACAGAGAAAGAAGAAAGTGACTGAGCTACAGACTTGGGATGGAAAAGACTCACTAAAATTAGACTCTTGACATACTCTGATACTGCTTTTAGCCATTATTAGAACTGTCAGAGAGATCAAGTATTTTGAGTTAAATAAAGACTTTATAGAATAAACAGTTTACTGCACTGCCCTTTCAACTTTATGGACTTTATAGCCTGCAATAACAGAAAATGAAATACAGCCTGCTGCTGTTCTCCAGCTGTCATGGAAGTGAGGCACTGACTCAAAGTCCCTAAGACAAAAAACTTAGAACTTAGCCTGTATAGAAAGAAAATGAGCAGCAGCACACACTTTACCAGGTTGCACATGGCCAGCAGACCCCACAGCTGCAGTTCCTTGTGCTGTGAAGAGACTACACAGGAAAAAGCACTCTGCATCCCAGAAAAAAAGGCACCTCATTCCTTTTGCCTTGATAAGGTCAACTATTTTATAGCAAACTCCTTAAAAGTACCCAAATAAAAGTCACATGGCTTTTGAAAAACAAATCATTTGATTGCCAAGTACATTTTAGGGCCAAACAAAAAATCCAAAATCACTCTTTCTACGGCGCATTCGCAGTGGTCTCCATTTCCCGATTTCATTTTCAAGCAGACAAAGTTTCTAGCCACAGCTTTGTTTTCAAAATAATTCAGCAGTCTATGGGACAGTCATAATACATTTCTCTTGTTTAAAAGTCTCAGATAACTTTAATCAATAGCCTAGAGGAAACAAACCCACTTCAGGTAGTTTGAGAGCTTGACCAATTCTCCAGCCACTGATGCAGCCAGCTCTTTATATCCCTAACAACACCGATGGAAGACTAAAATTGGCAGCATCGGGAGCTTGAGAAATGAAAGCTGCAATGATGTGATCATCAATTTCTGAAGAAATGAGATCATGACAAACATTTGAAGACAGACAAGTTCTCTGTACAAACATTGTTTAGCATCCTAAACACCTGAGGCTTTCACTTACACACCTGCACCAAAACACAGCATGAATACCTCAGGTCATCTTTCCACCCAAAACCAGATTAGTGGCCAGTAAAACAAAAGTATTCTCATTTGCCAAAACCACATGTAGATATTTCATAGTTGAAAAACGTCATTTGTTTAGCTTAACACACCCATTTGTGTTGCGTTCCTCATATGCAGGGCAGGAACAAATTCAACAGTGACTTGTAAACGTGCAGCTTTGCCAATGTGAGAACAAAAGGGCAAAACTTGTGCAGCTTTTGCAGCACCTGCACACCCTCCCTGCACAGTGTAAGTACCACATGGCAGGAAAGAGTGGCAAGAAAAGCAGCCAAAACCCAAAGGTCTCTTGTTCCTTCCCCATGGACCAAATTTACCTTTTTTTTTTTGGGAATGCTTCTAGCATTAATTAGCATTTAGACACCAAGTCACCCGAAATTACTCAAAGTTGAATGTTACACCCATATTTCTGAACCACTATCAGTCTTGCATCACTGGTGAAACCCACCCAAGGAGACGATGGGTGTGGCAACCACGAATAACTGACATTCAGCCACAGATAAATACATCTGCTTTCAACTCACTTTTGTTGGCAGTGGACATTCATCAAGTAGTAGCGTTATAACAGCTGGTCCCAGGGGATCTTCTAATGGAATAACTCTAATTAAAGACTGGACAACTTCCAACCAGCCTTCATCTGTCAACCACAAAACAGAAGTCACATTCAGAATTAACAGTGCAATCCAGAAGTGTTCAAAATACATCCCTAAATTTAAACTGAAAAATCCTCAAAATTACCCAGTGAGCTTAGAGACATTGGGAAAAACAGTTTGCTTTTTACACCACTGTCTTGGTTTGCAGCAGGTTAGAAGTTTAAATTCAAGAAAGAAAATGTTTACAGCAGTTTGGGTAATAGTGAACACCCCTACTGTTTGTAGAATAGTCTAGCCCAGGCCAGAGCATCCTTTAGTTCACACTACTATTAGGAAGGAATACTCATGGTGGTACGGACAAGTACTTTGTTCTAGGGTGATACTCAGAGTTCAGCATCCAGTGTCAGCTCTTACGTGTTAAATGCAGCATACACAGTGACACTGAGGAAATATTTCTTTTAACCAGAATCAAATCCCTCTTCCTGAGTTCCCTGAAGTAACATGAGGTTCAGAGAAACTCGGTGGGTTTTTTGCGTGCCTGCTGGTCTAAAGAACGTTTGTTTTCCTAAGGAACAGCTCTCACTGTTGAATGAGTAGGTAAGGGCTTTTACTTGCAAGCAGACAACAATCCACACAGAATGTGTTAAACTACCCTTAAAGTAAACAGATTTGGATTTACAAGAAAATAGCTCCCTTAGAAGTGAAAATAAAGACAGTCTGTGTCTGTGTACAGGTGAGTGAGGCTGAAGAAGCAGCACTCCCTCCAGCAACAACACAGCAGTAACACCTTGGGGTTTGAGTTTTGTTAGAACACTCCCCTGAAAAACATTTTATTGAGTTGCTGTAATACCTAAACAGGTTGACTGATTTACTTTAATACAGAACTGTATTTCCTAAGACCAGTACCAACACTCCTAAGTAGAGAGATAAAAATTCACCTAAATCAGAAGTTTGGTTGAAGTCTTAAGCTGGGAGAATTTCTCCTACTGTAGCAAAGATAAAACAGCCCTTGCCACAAAAGTGGCTTGTCTTGCAGGAGCACTTAGGGACAGGGTTGGGACAGATACATCAGTAAAGCAGAGGGTTAAGGTCAGCAAGGCCCAAACCAAAAGGAACGTGCTAGGGGCCAACACCGGAGCACGTCGGCTTAGCCCATGTCTGTGTACACGTGTAGGCTGCTCCTGCTCAGCTGCAAACAGCCATTCTTTGTGGCTTATGGTTTAATGCCACTGCAGTGTGTTTGGGGCCATCCATTGGCTGCTTCTGGAGAGTTCACGTGGGAAGTTTAATGCAGTTCAAAAAAAGCTCAGGCCACTGCAATGAGCTCAGTGAAGCTCTGAAGGGCAGAGCTGCGTTCTGGTTCCCACATCCCCAGAGCTACACCACATCCTAACACACCCTGCTGGGGTGTATTTTTCTTTGCAAAGAGAAGAGGGGCTTGGGGTTTGTTCTGTTTCTTTTGCTTGTGAGTCACAACTGAAATGCCCAACACAATGCCTTGATACCTGTTTCTGCCATTTCATGCAACGTGATCATTGAATAAGGAGGCTCCTGGTCACTGAAAGAGATATTACACAGGTCAAAATTTACGCACAATCAACGTAATACACTGAATAAAATGATTATACACGGACAGAAAACCAATCCAGTAACCATTTAACAAAAGGAAGTTACACAGGCTGCAGATTGCTAATGTCATTTTCAGATCTGAAACACAGATGAGATTTGTGCGTCTCTCTGGCTCACCATCAACATCTGCATGTCTGCAACAGCTGACAAGTGAAATTGTGATCCACATCTGCATGTCTAAAAGCTGAACATAATAGTTAGGCTTGGTGCTGTTCATTAGCAGTGTTCCTTGTAGGACATAACGAGGCACTGCATGTCAGAGGTCACAAAGTGAACCCAGAGCAGCGCACAAGGGGCATCGCTTCAACAGGGCTTTTTTTCCTCAGAAATTCTCTGCTAAATATATAACTATTAAAAAAACACCACAAAACTTAAAGGGAAGCCACCTAACAGCATCGTAGTCTTCAAGGAAGAGCTGTTAAAAGAAATAGTTAAGGCAGTTTAACAGAAAATAATTAACCCAACCCCCTTTCCAACACAAAAACCACAAAAAGTTCAATAGATCAGCTCCTCAGTCCAGTTTGCTGAAGTAAGGACACAAAGCTGTAGCCACATCTGTGTATCTGAGCAGGCACTGCCAGTGTAAGTACCTACAGCAAGACCCCAAAATTCTGTTCAGTAAGCACCTCCAGGTCCAGGAAAAGCTTATCCAGGAGCATGTCCTAAAATACTTTATTCAGTGCTCCTTAGGCACTGCAAACTAGCCCCAGGCTTAGACCTCATTTTCGACGCTCAATTTCTATCACACAGCTCTGAAAAGAAATTGGAAATGTGAAATACAGAGGAATTTTAGAAAACTTCAATAGACATTAACTATGAAAATAATAAAACTACCTAGTTTGAGAGATTAATCACAAAGAGAAAAATCTCAGCTTTGATGTAATATATATGATGTAAATACATATCTTTTTTTGTCCTTACAAAAAGGTGAACACATTCTTAGGTATTTTCACAAGACAATGCTAAAGTGAAGTTTATCCCATTTTTATATTGCCACAACATTTAAAACAAACAGTTGGGTTGTTTTTTTTCAACTTGAAGCATCTTCATGTTTCTTCTGGAAAGTAATCTGCCCAGAAGGAAAAAGAAGTGCAGTACTGCAGAATTGTATCAGGAGAAAGGATAGGGAGATTCAAAGAAAGGAGAAAAAAAATCCCAACCGTAAGTACAAGTAAATGCTATGATAAAAAAGAATGAATCTTTTATCTGCAAGATTTCTGATTTTGTCATAGGTAGCAGATGTTCACAGAACTGGCACTGAGCAAAGGACAGTCCTGTCCCACTGATTTGCCATTTTAACCACGTAATTTCCAAGCATCCCCTCCAGGACACACCTTCCTCATTTTGAAACAAAATACCCTTTTTGGTAATTTCTTAATTTGCAAGGCAGCAGCTTTTCATATAAGCCCCAAAATACAGAACTTATCCTTCTGCGTTTATGAAATTGAACTTCTAGAAAGCAGCTATCTCTAGATATGAGAGAAAAAAAAATCAGTTGTCAGATATGTTTTAGGTCAGAACTTTGAGATTTGATAAACTCAAACAACAACAACAAGCAAAAAAAAAGTAAACCCAAGAAAAAACAAACAAATAGCAAACAGGGAGAGCAACTATTCATTGCTTATCACAGTGTATTTCACTATAGTCTATATAAAAACCCCTGTAAAAATACAGTAGCTTCAGGAATTTATCAGAAACAGGACTCCAGGGACAGTGAAATAACTATGCTTATTGTCCCTCAGTAGCATAGGAAAGTGCTTACAAGATTACAAAAGTGATTGCAAGACCCACAGGAACAGGATCAACTGTGCTCAAAAGTGTTGGGAAACAGCTTAGGGAGCTGAACTTGGGGGAAAGGGGACAGCATGTGAGACTGGGCAGAGACTTTAAAAAATGTTTGCCAGGATTTTACCTTCATGATTTGAAGCCAGAGCACAAAATAAAACCTGTTAAAAAAATCAAACAAACACACACCTTAGACTTAAATGTTCATGAAAGACATCAGTCCTGGTATTTTCATTTAAAGCCTTTGACAGCAGGAAGGCAAACTCCTCCTCTGCAGGCACATTCCAGAGTTGATGCAGGTATATTAATCAAGGCTCACTTATTCTGAGTCTAATCCACCTTAAACTTAAACCCCAGCTGTCAGGCTGGAATAGTGTTTTTCCTTCAGTTCTGGTCTTTCCAATACCTAGCCTGCACCTAACCCAAACGGTGATGAGCTAACTTAACCCATCACTTTTAAGGTCCTTTTAAAGCTTTGTAGANAAAAAAAAAAAAAAAGGGTGAGGCCATAAATAGCCCCCACACCCTTAATGGATGCTTTGAGCATGCAAGGAATGCAATACTGGGATTGTGAGTTGGGCAGTCACAACATGTGATCTTTAAAAAGTAGTCAGACTTATAACTGGAAAGAAAACCTCAGTCTGTTTATCCAGGCTAATAAAGATCAAAGCTCCCTATTTTGCTTCACCATTTCCAAAGAAGTAAAATACAGCCTGCAAACAGAAAACTGCACAACAACCAATTCTTAGGACCCAAGTTCCCAGACTCTGGAGTGTTTATTGCTTCCTAAACGGTGTATCTGTGCCAGGTAAGAAATCCTGAGCACACTCCTCATCCCGCACGGGTGTAGGCCCATACAGGAACTGTGAGAAAGCTCCTCAGCTCCTGGAAGAGTCTGTACCTGGGCACTCAGGAGCTACTTCTATTACCTAGGAAAGGTGCTCCTCTCCTAAGCCTCCAGATGGAAACACACGGCTGCTTCAGGGAGGGTCAGGTGTAGATCGGTGAGAGGCTGGAGCCACAGTTTGAGAGAAGACAAGAACATTTTCATTCATGTTGAATTATTCCTTGAGGAGGTACTTACTTATCTACCAACGTCCGAATTACAGCCAGTGTGTCAAGTACCAGCCCATCCACATTCTGTTTTTTCCTTCTTGGTTCATGAGGTCCTCGGCCCCTCCTGGGCGGACGGACAGGGTCCCTTGGGTGGCTTCTTGCTTCAGGGATGTGTGCTCTACTGTTCTCTGTTTGCCGGCCCTGAGAGTCCACGTTGTCCTCGGCCCCGCTGTCATCGCGGCAAACACACGAGTTTCCCATGCTGCCAGCCCCCAAGGCTCCCAGGAAATGGGGAATGTGGTGCTCTAGAGTCAACAGCAGACCTTGGAAAAGGCTTCTGCTAGCATAGAACACAACCAAAGCAACTACAATCATCTAGGAGGTTTTAAGAGAAATGTTTGTGTGATCCTGGATTGTGAACTTTTTGCATTATAAATGTTGCTACCAGCTGGAATGAGCGGGAAGTTGGAGACTTAGTTGCCGACAGAATCACTTAAAACATGCATTGGTCATCCAGAAGGAGGTCTGAAAAAGCAAACCCAGAACAAAAGTCAGTATTACTACTGCTAGAGAACAACAGAAGAATTCCTGTTTTAGTAAACAGAATCAGTTTTGGTGGATAAAGCAGCTAAGAAACACAAGGCTTTACCTGAAGTCTATTGTGGGGAAAGGGAAAGGAAGGAAGAGGAGGAGGAGGAAGTTCCCCTGCTAAGGAGCTCTCGCCCACACACCATTCCTTTCTACACTACCTAGTACTTCCCAACTCCTTCATGGTATTTGGATGAAAAGAAACCAGTTTGTCTGTAAATCTCACACACTGCTACCCTTTAAATGCTCAGTATCAACAAACCAGTTTACAGAGACATATAGCTTATGCCACCCCAATAAAGCCTGTATACTTAAGGTTCTCATTTCACATCAGGAACATTTCCAGACTATAAAATAGACAAAATGGTAAAGAACTAATCTTACAGTTATGGTTTATCTCAACAAACAAGAGATGTAACAGAGAACCATTTGGTCCACCTGTGCATAAACACACAGTTTTGGAACATGCCTACATCTCCTGCATTCTCACCCAAAGCAGCATCAATGTTGAATTAAACAGGAATTATAGACAGCACTTTAATGCCTACATGTCTAACTGGGATTTTGAAATGGGTGTTGCGGTCCTGGTTGGATCTAGTGTCGAACCAGTCTTCCCTTTTTGGGAACAAAAACTAATTAAATCATTCTTCTGTTCTTCATTCAAATGGTTTGGATCACATACAGGCCCAGTAGCAACTGAGACCACAGGGCAGTCGCTCCCAATCGTTAACTTGAAAATGCAAGAGGAAAAAGATTCAAAGCCCCGTTTCATAACAAGTTATGTTTCAAAACATAGGGCATATTTCTACAGAACATTACATAAAGTCTCAGGTAAAATAAAACCCTACAAAAGATATAATTTCGCTACTTGCACACTTCAAGCATGTCAGAATAAATAAGTATTTTTTAATAAGTAATTTTATCCTTTTAAGAATCAAATTTAACATTTACACTAGAAGTTACGGTGAACATCTTGTAATAGGTTATTACTGTTCTTCAATTATTAATCAAAGATTAAGTAACAATTATTAATGAGATTATTAATAATCTCATTAACAGCACACATGTAGCACCCTAAATTCAAAAGAAAGTCAAAGAGAGCTGACACCTTTCAAATATGGAAGGCCCCCACCATCAGAGCCAACTGGCAACTCTGCAATTGCTGGCTGCCCTCTGGGACAAGATCTCAACAACATTCAGGAAGCCAGACACTAGTCATATGAGCAAGTCTTGGGATGTCAGCTGTCACTGGAAAAGCACTGCAACTGAGCTCTCACAGGCTCTTCTGTAGTTTGAAGCACATCATCTTTCAGCACAGTGAAATGTTCAGTATTAAGAAATTAACTGGAGGCTAACTAAGAAAAAAAAAGATTCCTCAAGGGATATTAATTGGAAAAAAATGTAAGATCTTGACTTCTTGTTCAAGAAATTCCTAAACCACAGATCATTAAAAGGGTTTCAGCATCGCATCATGCTTGCCTTATGCCCTAAGCAGTTTGGCCATCAGGCTCAGAGTCCTTCCATCTGAGCCAATACAGCTGTCACCTCAGTCAGTGAGTCACAAGCAGATGAGAGGTGCCAGTGCAGACTGCAAGGACCTCAAACAGAATTGTCTAAGTTCACAACTTGTTCAAATGACTTTCTTGATTTTAGAAAGAACTAGTTATGTTAAATGCAAAACATGTCTTCCTAGGGAATATGTATGTATTTATGAATCTGGGTCATTTAAGGGCATTTTAGCAAGATAATACTAAAATGTAAAACTGTTACAGATTTAGAATCTGAATAAAGTTGTTCTGTAACTTATGGAAATGTTAACACAGTGAATCTATCTTGTCATCAAAACAAGAAAGGAAAAGCTGTATTTTAGAGATTAGCAATGGGTAAGAACCTACCTAAAGAAACAAAAAGAGACATATGTCAAGACTAAAGCTGATTATTGAAACCTAGGTTTTTCTGGCTGACAACTTAAAAGCACGATTAAAAACAAGTAATTATGATCAACTCACCTGTAAGTTTGCTTGGTTCAGGAACGGCTGGGGGTGCTCACAAAGTGCTGTAGCAGAAGTGGATTGTTCTCCTCCGGGGCACAAAGTCGTAGCTGGAAAAGGCAGCGCCCCGTAAGCCTTTATGGTGGGCAGTGAGTCATTACTGACTCTGCTGTCACTTCGAGGAACCACGCTCAGGAGTCCCTGAGGACAGATGGAGAAGAAAAAGAATTCACTTGGAAACTGCTTCTAAGGTACTCCACCTCCTCCCTACACCTGCCATGACATCAAGCTGTGCTGTTATTTTCAGCTATATCCAGCCTTTACAGAGGGAATTCTCTCAAGGCTTCAAAACCCAGTTTGTCATTTACAAGCTTTAGGACTAGATATGGATACAGAAAATCCAACCTCTTTTTACAGCCTTGGTATTCCAGACACCACAGCACCAAGTGCAGAGCAGTGACCAACTCCTCACCTCAAATTACTCCCTACAGGAGGAAGAAGAGAAGCAATAATATTTGTTCCAGATCACCCTCAAGTAGACACAGCAGAAAATAAAAGTACATGATAAAAGTTGATTAGGTAACAGGAAGAGAGAAATGACAGGATAAACTCCCCTTATTTAGTAAAGAGCTGGGTCTGACAGCATTCACTTGGCTCTTGCTCACCATCACATACAAGGAGCCCATTGTCAAGCCTCAAACAAACTGAAAGGCTAAATAATTAGGAACACAAGGTAGGAGAGATTGCTACAGATCTGCTCACAAACCAGCTTGTCTGGATAGAGCTCGAATGCAGGAAGAAAGGTTCTGAAGTGCAAAGGAAAATAATAAAAATACAAGTTTTTATTCTTTAAGAAGTAGCTGGTACTGATACCTCTCACCGAACAGCACAAAATGCCAATGCCTGACCCCTCCTCTACACCAGAGAGCCCCTGGGGTACACCCACTGAATGGCTTCCCCAGCACATCTTGCCCTCAACAAAGCCCCAGGATCCGATGCTGCTGGAGCAGAACACCTTCCCTGCCTGGGAGAAAAGCAGCTGCCAGCTGCAGCCTCCTGTGCCCCCACACACCTCCACTGGATGGGCCACTGGGACCATCCCCACCCCAGAAAGCAGCTGCTCTCCTGGCAGGCTCAAGCACGTGCATGGATGCACAAAGGAGCAATAAGCTCCACAGGGTGACCAACCTGCCATGGCTGGAAGTCCAAGTGGGAAAGACGAAATCATCACCCATTGAAAGGGATGCTATGGGAGTGGATTTGCACCTGCCTGGCAGGGTGGATGCTCAGTTTGCCCCAGAGAGGCCTCCTCTGGATCATCCGACCGAGCACGCCAGTGCAGGAGCTGGCTCCAAATGGCACTGGGATCATTTCTCTGCAATGTGCAGCCCAAGAGTCGGTGATTCATCCCCTCAAATATTTGGTTACAGCTAACCATAATACTGCCTCATGACGGAAAATGCCTCTTCCTTCCATGAAACGGACTGCACTGCCAAGCAAACAAAAAAACCCTCATGCACACAAAAGAGGAGGGTTTCAGCTACCAAAAACACTTGACCAGTTTCTCCCACCACTACAAGAGTAAGACTGGTGATTTCTCCTCTTGAGCAGAGTAACACAGGAGCTCAGGTCAACAAACCACACAGTAAAGTTGACAGTTTCTCAAAAAAAAACTGTGAGAGTTTTGGCCAGCAGTTTCCTATTAAGGAGATAAAATAATTAGAAATATTTCCTCAGCATTTCTTTCCCAAAGAAATGATGCTCCTAAAAAGGAAGAGATGGAAATACTTGTGATGCCAGTCAGATGAAAGTTCAAACTAGAAGGAAACACAGCTATGAATCACTGCAAGATAATAAACTTTAATACAAGAATAAGAGGAAGAAGAAGCCTGTTTGCAAAACAAGCTTTTATATTAAGGAGCACTTTCAGCTTTGAAATGATGGGGATAGTAGTGAAAACCAAGAATTTCCAGTAAATTACATACAACTAGAATGTGAAATGGAGACTTTCTCAGGAGATCCCATTGACATGCAAGGTCAACCTCTCACCTGTAAGACTTGTGCAACTAAAGAGAAGGAGCTGCTGGGTGTCCAGCGTGGTACCACGCAGTGCATGCACTCAGGGAACCACAGGCTTTGGGAGGAGCAAGTAAATACCCTGCTGGTTCTTTTGCATGTGGTAACCAACCACCATATTGTGTAATCTGAAGCAAACCCCTAATTCAATTCTATTTTCTTTAAAAATACCTTGGAGAGTTAAGACTGGTGTCAAAATTCGATGGGAAGGAGCCTTTATTGGCATGCAGCATTTCACAAAGCCATTGCCACAGTTGGTTGCTTTCTCGCTGTAGCAAGAGCACCCTAAACCGAAAGCAGACTGACCTTGAGCGTGCCAGTTCCACAGAAAGTGAGACTCATCGTGTCTCAAAGCTTTCCAGCTCCTGCACAAGCGCTCATCAGTGAAAACCTCCAGGGTTGTACAAGGTTTACGCAAACAATCAGGCTTTAACCCTGATGTCTTCTCCAGGTAATTCATCTTTGTCACAAACACACAGGAGCTGGAGGATCTGATCTCTTGTTTTACTTGATGTGGTTAACAGCAGAAGCAGAAAGAAGCAGACGGTAACTACCACCACAGTTTCTTTTTCTGTAGACTCACTGTGAAAGGCAAATTTTATAGTCACTTGCACATTGCACTACTTTGTCTTTTCACTTCCTTTAAACCACTTTTTAAGCTGGGACAGGAACACTAAAATTGCAACACAGATTTAAAGTGAACGTCACTTTCTCACTTAAATGAGCGTCTCCGGAGCAGGCCTGGTAGGGATTCCTCCCTGCAATTTTTTCCTTACTTCTGGGTACAGAGACACTAGTGCTCAGGGCATGTCAGGCATCAGACTGTTCAGCTTGCTTTCTGAAAGGGAGACTGAAGCATTTACCACCTTCTGGGCTTCCCCACCTCAGAGGTCATCATTTGTCATCTCACAGTCATTTAGGTGGAACTGTCCTTTGTACTACAGAAAACCTCAACTTTGCTTCACATCTAAACCAACGCTGGTATCGATCATGCTTCCTGCTTCTCAGCTCCCCAAGCCACAGACAGATCATTAAATTTCTTATCAGAGACAGAGCTTAAGTTATGCTCTGAGGCAGATGAAAGCACTTCTGAGATAACGATCTTTTAAAAAGATAGTGGTATCTGACAGCCCAGTGAAGTTGAACAAGAGGTGCCTCCAGCAGGGTGACGTGGCCTGGCAGAGCTGAACAAGCTCAGCAGTTGCCCAAGGAACAGAGTATAATGCACTGCTTCAGAAGTGGCAGGGAGATAAAGATAACGCCCTGTAGATGGCAAGGAACACTAATCCTATAAACTGCAGGGATACAAGCACATGAAATAAAATCGATTAGCTATACCCTATTAAGTTTTGGCACCGACATTCATTTGGAGGCTTATAAATAACTCTTTCAATTAATTCAAGTTAATCTTCCTTGCTGCCCAGAAAGTTAAAGGTGTTATCAACAATACAATTCTGCCACAGGCATTCACGATATCAGGATTCAAAACTAAATAAAAAAACCCAAAACCTCTGCCAAAAAATTCACAAGAAATTCCAGAACAGACAATGCTGGGAGTAAAGTGACTCTCTGGATACCAAGCAGACATGTAGAATGGCAAAGAAATCACACACACAGAAGGAAAAAAAAGAAAAAAAAAGAAAAAAAAAAGGGCATTTTTTAAGCTTTATGTAGTAAAATTTACAGAATTTACAGTAGTCCATTTCAGAAAGGATAAGGCTTTATCTATATCAGTATCCAGAAACCAGTGAAAAAGTTCTCTTCAGTCACGTGGAGATCAGCTCCTTGTAAACTGCAATACTTAAAACCCCTTGTACTTGAGCAAAACATAAACCACAAAAGTGTTTTGAGGGGCAAGTCAGGAGACTGGGCAGCTCAGTCACATTGTAGTCCTGCCCTGGGAACTAGAATTAGGGGTAGCACAAGGGCATCCAAGTCATCACACTTGTGGGCACCAGGAAGATGCTACAAGGAGGGAGTGCTGGAAGCAGGGGCAGATTCTTGTCAGCAAACCACGAGCTCCATGCAACTGAGACAAAACAGTGGCAACCCAGAGGTTGGCTGTTTCTTGTCAAAACTAATCTTGGTGCTTTTGTTTCTTCTAACTCAGAGCTGGGCTTGTTTTCAGAGGAACACTGGGTGCAGAACTACTCTGTAGAAGGCAGAGCAGTCTCCTGCTGTAGACCACAGAACTAAGCCCAGCTACACGGCATGACTAAGCTGATATGAACGCGTAAAATTCACACGTCCAAAAACTGTTTCCAGTGTAAAATTTTGATAACATTGCTGAAAAACTCAGCGATGCCTCGGCTGGAAGCCTGCATTGTCAGCTGTCTGACGCCTGCCTCGGCGGGCAGGGCACAGAGCAGACAATGTCTAGAAACAGGCTGAAGAAAGTTCCAGTTCTTGATAATCGAAGCAGCATCAGAGGATGGCCTGATCTGCCAGTGGCCAGAGGCACGAGCCACCTTTGTGGCCTTCTCTGCCAGCCATGGAAAACTGGCTGCTCTTCGCTAGACGAAGTTCCAGCTTCTGTACTGGCTGTAAGGACTGTACTGGCAGAGCAGGAAATGTCCTTCTAACTCTCTTTCCTCCTGTTAGTGGATACAGTGACAGCTGCTCGAGAGACTGTCATCTGAGTCCAGTACAACATGTAGGTCACTAGGTTAGCAAACCTGCCTCAGAAGCACTCGTGGAAAGCACGAGTCCTGAACTACCTGGGGCTTCCAGAGCTGAAGAATACCTGATGCACAGCTCTGGGCAGGTCACTGGAACCCCCTTGTATCTCTCTCAACTAAAACAACAAAAAAGCCACCCACACAAGAACTCAGCTTCATTTCTCCCCATTTATCTCTTCAGATTCTGCCTTCAGGACCTTTCCTTTCTGCCCTGCTACAAGTGTGCCAGCGAAGCACACTGCAGGAGAGATCCCGGTGTGGATTAGCCAGCCACGTGTAACAAGTGCTTCTGCCAGGTCTCACAGGTGTCCTGCTCCAACCACTGAGCTGTGGTATTTTCTTCAGTGTTTTAGGGCCTCTGCTAATATGAAGAAACCCAGAGGAAGTTGGTCAATGTGCTGTGGCAAAGGAGGAGAAGGAGCCTGACTGCCCAAGAGACGGCTCGGACAAGCGCAGGTGGGTTAGGAAGTGGGAGGAAGATGAGCATGTACGTGTCTCACGAGGAGTCTAAATATGGTTTAAACAAGACTGCACACCCAGTTCAGTCAAAAAAGACAGAAAGTTCAAAAACTATTTAAGAGGATTTCAAAATCCTGTAATGGTACCAGGAACGCAAAGTCTCAGTCACCTGGGGCTTCTGCTAAATAACTTTCTGAGGAATTTCAGGAGAATTAAGACTAAATTGTTTTGATAATTACATTTAAACACCACTTCACTAAATGTTACAAAGGAGTAATGCTCTAAAGAGGGAATAACTCACCTATTGTTTTGGGGTTTTTAAAATCTTTTATTTCGGGACTGATACATTAACCAGAGTTTGAGTGCAAACACACACCATTCTTCATTCACCATTAGCTGAATGGTTTTTAAAAGCAGGGAGAACAATTCTAAGCCTGCTCCACGCCAGAAAGCTTTGCTTTTAGGGGGAAAAAAAAAAAAAAGCATCAGCAGGTTGCTGGATTTCCTTTTTTCAGTATGACTTTCTAGCATGTCCCACTGTCTGCAGGAAGGTGTAAGATACACATGGACAGTGCAGCCTCCTGGCTCCTAGTTCACCAGCTGCCCTCTAACCTATGATTCAAGCTGTAATTGTATCAGTTTGTGCACATGCACTGAAGCCAGAAGTCCAAAAACCCATGCCAACACTTCAGATCAAAATGTCCTCAACTCTTGTCCTTCTCCTCACATCTAACAAAACATCAAGATATTCAGATACTTAGAACAAAAGGGAAGCATTTTCTACGAAAAAAAAAGCCTTAGAAAGGGAGAAAATTAATTACAGCTGTGTTTCATAGGCTCAGAAACCACTACTTCCCTGAGGGGAGAAGTTTACTAGGAAGATGGCTTTCTTGTTACTGATCATGGCAACTCACTGAATTCCATCTACTAAACACGCGTTAAAAACCAAGGAGCAGCACCTCATCCCAGACTTTGGACTGCCAGGTATCCTGACTGCATGGGCAAAGCCCACCAGCTACACAAAGTTCCCATGGCAGAGCTGTGCTTCCAAAGCACAAGTCTGGTCACAGTAATGGTAGATCAAGGGCAGGTAATTACAAGCACTGCTGGAGAGAGATCGTGATACACTGGTCAGTCACGCAACCTCATGAGTCATGTGCGAACATTTGACTTTTATTAGACCTCAGCAACATAATGAAGAATAGAAAAGGAAATAAAGATCATGCTGGCACAGCCACTGCCCTGCAATACCAACTTTACAGTTACCACACACAGACCAGGAAAATAAAATATATTGTGAGGACGCAAGGAAATACAAAGCACGTGAGATATTTGAAAGATGAGGAATCCCAGCACAGCACCACTGCCTGCACTGCTTTAAAATGAATTAATAAATTCAAAATCTACTGAGCAATCATAAGTTCTATAGAGAAAAAAAACCCCACAAAAACCAGTTTGAAATGCTGAACACAACATACTGATAACACAGCAGAACAGGACGAATATCATGACATTAGCTGGCCTTCAATTTACTACAAGGCGACAGCATTTTCAGTTGCTGCCTCTGTTGAGAGAGAAACCACACAGAGCATATGATGAGTCTTGCTCGACTTTGTGTGAGCCTATCACCACATAACTACATGACCAACAGAGAACATTTCCAAACAGAGCACATTGCCAGGTAGGGGAGATAATGATATAAAAGGAAATTTGAATGAAGAAACCTAAAGAGTTACAGGCCAGTAAGTGTTCCATGACGAATCACAGCCTTTATCACTAACTTACTGCTTACACTACTAAATCTCTTCTTCTTATTCCCTAATTTTAACAAACAAGAAAAAAGCTCAAGGAAAATTGACTCTGATTCCACCTGATGGGCAGAATTTACAGGAGGGAACCAAAACATTATAAGTGATCTATTTCAGTCCTATCCATTAGACTCACAGCAAATGAAATGCATTGCGAGCCAAGACCTCCTATGTGAAAACACTGATAATGTTCCAAGGGAGAGCACTGCAGGGTTGTGCAGAAAACCATCATGTCCTTCTAAGAGGAAAAAAAAGGAACATTAAGAAAAGCACAGAATAATGTATCAGTGAGAGTACAAGGGAGCCACTGAGTGATCACCAAATTATGAAGCCACAGAGTAGGATACCACAGTGGCTACCACGAAGCATTGCAGTCAAACTCCACTTGTGGGAGGCTGAAAGTAAATAAAAAGGGAAGTTAAAGACCTCAGGGAAACCAATAAGCCCACCTTCATGCAAGCACACACTGGTATCACAGCTGATAAGGGAGGTGTGTGGACAAGCAGGATTAGGTCTATCAGCAATCTAAGAGTGGGTAAACAACCAAGGCTAAGGTAATAAACAATCAGCATCAGCAAGAGTTATGACCAGAGCTGTGCAGAATGCAAAACACAGCACTAAAATACCCTGGAGGAGCTTCCTACCCAAGTGATGGACAGGGGAAGCTGAAAACTTTCAGTTAGTGTGAACCTCAAGAGAACAGCTGGATGAAAAGGGGAGAGACAAGAAGTGATCACGCAACTACAATTGTGCTTCACTCATCTGAAAAGAACACACCACGGGAAATTCACAATCTGTTCAAGCCGACCTATAAATAGGAACAAACAGCAGAGATTGGGGCACAAAGCAATAACAGCAATGTCCTAAAGGGAGGGACAGAGGAATGGGTGCCAGGAGGAGAAAGGGCCTCTTTTGCTGAGTGGACTTCGGCAGAGAACAAAGACACAGGCAAAAGCGCTTACAGAAGAATGGGCCAGATTTAGATCAAAGAACAGATCAATTCTGTGCATTTGGATAAATGCAGAACAAAAACACATTTAACAGCATCACAGACTCTTAAAATAATATGACAAGTTTTGAGAATGCACGGTCCCCTGGAAATCCACAGTCAAACACAGGAATCCAAGAGGAGACGAGATGCAAGGGAATATTTCAGATGGCTCATAGGTGATGAGAACATTCACTGTTTAAAAACCTGTATAGTTTAACAAGAAAATAGCAAAAATTTTAATACTAGGAAGTAAACAAGGGAAAGTCACAGTATGCAAGTGGATGTAGGTTTCCACATGACAATAACCTCATAACAGTGATGGATGTACAGAAAATTAGTAGAAAAGCAGAACTGAGCTGAGGACCAGCATGAGGAAAAAACACCAAAACAAATACATGCATTCAATGCAAGACAAAGGACAGAAAAACTAAAATCCTGAGGCAAAGCTAGTGCTAAGTAGAAAAAAAGTCTCTTATATCAAAGAAAACAAACACTGACACAGACATAAAATGAAAAAAACCCCCACCGAACACACCCGCATTCAGAAAACAGAGCAGGCTGAATAAATTTAGGAGAGAAAAGGCAGCTCTTATGTCTGTGTTTCTCCATGGACCAAAGTTTCACTGTGTGAGAAAAACTGATAACGCCATCTGAGCACCCAAATGAACTCTGGGCTCAGGGATGAGAGTTTGCAATAACAAAACAGAAAGGGAAAAGGAAAGTGACTGCAGTCATTCTTGGGACCTACATTAAGATTGTACCCAGAAGGGACACTGCACCTACTGCTACACAGCAGAACATATAAAGAACGGCAGTTCCTAGAAAGAGGGGTCAATGAAGGCATGCGAGATAGAAAGAGCGATCAGCAGGACAGAATTAAAGGGCTTAAAAGAGAAACTCATGCTCGATACGGGCATAATACAAGCAGTGAAAAAATCCTGCTTTATAAGCACTGAAGCGGGAGAGCAGAACAGAGCCGAGGTGTTACCGCACCCGCAGCAAAGGTGCCGCTGCCTAATCTATCGCTCAATGCAAAACAAAAGATCCGCGTAAACGAGTGCATTTGGTGGCCCGCTCCGCACCTTCGTATCTCCTCTGTAAAGACAGAAAACTCGCTCTGAAGAAATACTTTTACACTGAGAGCGATAAATAGTTTTCGGGATTCTGACCCCTCACATTCACGTAACAATATTCAAGGGCTCAACAACACTGTCGTGTTTCCGAGCTGCCAGGCGCTGCCGGGGCAGCACGTCGAGCCTGTGATCCCGCGATTCGATGTCATTTTGCCCCTCGCACACCAAAACCGCTGTAGCCAAGCCCTTGTTTTGCAAGTCATACGAGCACCCAGGAGCTCTCCCCGCACCCGGGAGGCGCCGTTAGGAAGTTCCAACCCCTCCCGGCCCCGAGCAGCGCCGGACTCGGGGCGCCCCAGCTCGCCAAACCCCCCTCACGTTCACCTTTTGCCGCTTTCTTTAGCGAGCTCCCAACTCCACACGCGAGCCCAGCTCTGGCCAGCTCCGGGGCCTCCGGAGAGCTCCGCGACCCCGGGGGCTGCCCCTTAGCCCCCCGCCTCTCCCCGCTGGCTGCCCTCCCCGGGAGGGAGGTACCGGTGGCCCTAAGGAGGGAGCCGAGGGGTACCTACAATCTCTGAGGGGCACCTGCATCAGCCACCAGAACCCACAGGATGCGGGGCCGCTGGCTGGGGCCGGGGGCTGCGCTGGCCCGGCCCCGGCCCCAACCTGGACGCGCCCCGGCCGCCCTCGGGGGAGCGGAGAGCGCGGTAGGGTAAGCACGGCGCCTTCACTCATTAAAGCGCGGCCGGTACCGGGGCCACCAGCGCCCAGCCCGGCGCTGTCCCTTCCCCTGAGCCCGATGCGCCCC
>VZRQ01001928.1:183455-196705 GCA_013397975.1 Machaerirhynchus nigripectus | reverse complement strand
CCTGCGAGCGCGGCGGGCCGGGTGCCGCTCCCGGGACGAGGGGCCGGAGGGAAGATGGGGAGGAGAGGTCGCAGTGAGGGCTCGGAGCAGCCCGAGCCCGGCACGCTCGGGAAGGTTCCCCGCATCGAGCTCCGCGGGCCCCGCAGGAAGCGGGGCCTGGGGGCGGGGTCAGGCTGATGGGGAGCGAATAANGCTGATGGGGAGCGATTAATCCCCTCCGTCTCCGGGGCGGCTCCAGGCTCGGCACGCAGCGCGTTATTTGATGTGCTGCGGGGGTGCGGGGAGCGCTGCCCGAGTTGGTTCAGTGGTGGGTTGATGAAATGAGTAGGTAAAGTAATCTTTGTTATTTAATGGGGGCTGAATGTATTGGAAGCTGCACACGGGTACCCAAGACACCGTCGCTGCTCTACGCCTGTTCGCGCCTAGGTGGTGGCAAGGGCTATAAAGTTTGGGAGGTTTTTTGATCCTGGGGGTGTTACCATCTGGTAGTATAAAAACCTGCAGTTTACAGCTGTGGCAAACTTCTGTCTTCTGGAGTGATAGCATAGCCCTAGAATACAGTCACCAGGTGAAAACATAGATAAAACAGGGGAAAGTTGCCAAGTGGATGTTTTTTTGTCGGGTCTGGTTTGTGTGTGTTTGCTTCAGATGGGAGAGGGCAAAGAATACAGCAAGATTAGCAAACTTTAGAAGTGCAAGTGAACTTTAATATGATGCTGCTTGATGGGATTTTTTCCCCCCACATCTCTGTGCCCCAAGATGGGGTTGTCAGTATCAGACACCAGTTTTCAGGACGGTGTTGAAAACACCATTGCTGCATCTCAGGCCATAATTAAACCCTAATCCACTTCATGTATTTTAAATTATATTGTCTAAGTGAACTGACTGATCCAGGTGGTTTGCTGCTGAAGGCCTTAGTCCCCAGAGGATACTGTGTTCTTGTAGAATCTCTCTCTCTCAGTTTGTTCTTATTACTTTCTGTCACCATTGTATTGGAACCTTTTGTTTCCTCTCTAAATATGTGGGTTGACATGGCACGAGTGGAGAAACAATTTATGTTGTTTATGCAGCACTTGGATAGGAAAGCTCCCTTGTGATCAGGACTTGTATTTAACAGTGAGGTTCAATCTTTATCTTCTCTATAGGTTTCCGGCTGGAACCACCTTCAGAAATGACACTCAAAGAGCAAGTGTTCCATGCTTTCTGGGAAGTGGACTTGTCTTAGGGTGGATTTTTTTTGTTAGATATTAGAAAGAAAGAAAAGTTAAAAAAAAAGAGAAAATCACCAGCCCTCGATCTGTCCTTCCTGTCCCCAGCTATTAAGACAATCCTTTTGTCTTAACTTCTTTTGATAATACCCACCTTAAGAATGCATCCTGCTGTAACAAGAATTTGTCTAGTGCTCTAACCCGGATTTCTCCTGAGACCTCAATTTATTCTTTTTTGTTAGAAACTATACCCCACAAAACTATCAGTTTTTGTAAGAATTTCGGGACTTCCTGCAGGAGTGATTCCTTGTAGTATGAAGGAAGGATGATAAACAGGTTTCTTCCTGTATTTGGGTTACTGCATCCCTTCCTCCTTGGAAGAGTAACTGTTCTGGGATCTCTTCCCTGCTGAAATGCAGACAGGGTGAGATCCCAAATTAACAGTATTTGGCAGAACTGCGAGCAATCATCTGTAGTCCTTAACTTGCTGCAGTTATATCAGGGAGATAATACAATAGAAAAAAGTTATATTTGCATGCCTTTAAATGAACAGCTCTGGTTTTTGTGTTTATGTTGTACTTCTGTGTGCAGTTTTGATGTACAGGCATGAAACAAAAACAGGCATTAGGGCTTCATTGTGTAGCATGGAGCTGGCAGAATAATTCTGAAAGGAGCTGCCTAGGACTTACAGAAGCAGTTTGTTTCATCCTGGGCTTACAGGTGTCAAGACCACGAGTTCCCTTGTTAAGTCGACTACTTGGAGCATCTTCACCCTGCACCTGGTATTGAAATCTGGAAGCAGAGGGTGGCTGCACTGTGTGGGAAGGGTCTGTGCTCTCTCCAGGGGAAGTGCTGCTCATTTTCTAACCCCAGCTCTGTTTTAGCTTTGGGGAATTCCCTCTCTCGATCACCTGTTGAACTCCAGGTAACCCTGACAGACAGCCCCCAGCACAGCCTGTCCCAGCTCAGCTCTCCCTGGGGCTGCAGGGAGCTGCAGGAGGTTTTTGAGGCTGGAGAGATGAGTTGCTCTTGAGCACCTTGCAGTTGCTCACTCCCTGCCCTGCCTTGACAGGGAGGAGAACAGGGAGAAATAAACTTCAGGGGTTGAGATCAGACCAGTTTGATAATTGAAACAAAATAAATACAATTTTAATACTAACAATACTGATTATAAACTAACAATAACAGTAATGAAGAGGAGAGAGAGGAGTAAACTCAAGACAAACAAGTGATTCTCAATATAGTTGCTCTCCATCTAGTACCCAACCTGTCCTTGAAGAGTGATCAGCAAATCCCAGCCAGCTTCCCCCAGTTTATATACTGGGCACAGTTCTATGGAATATCCCTTTGGCCAGTTCAGGACAGCTCCCGGCTTCTTGTGTAGCTCCTCACTGTCAGACTGTGAGACACTGAGGAGTCCTTGACTTGGAGCACTACTGAGCAACAGCTAAGACTGCAAGTGTTATCAGTGTTACTGTCACGCTAAATCCAAACCACAGAGCTGTACCAGCTACTAAGAAGTTTAACTCTGTCCCAGGCAAAACCAGAACAGCTGCTAATTTCTGAAATCTCACTGTTAATCACTTATAAATACATGCATTCAACAACTAAAAACAGGCAGGCTTTCTCAAATTTTCATAGGTTGGGCAAAAAGAACTTGGGATTTGATGTTTTGCCCTCACTTTATCTCTCTCCCAAACAGAGATGTGGAAAAACAGAAATAAAAGAATGGGAGTATAGGCGAGGGTGTTTATTTTTAAAAAATGTTTATTTAAACAAAGTAAATCCATTAAAATACGACTTTCAGAAAAACAGAGGCAGACAGCTAGCTGGAAAGATGTAATTATGAAAAAAGAGTAAAGAAGGAGTAATAGATGATGCTTATTAGTCTTAGCAGTTATTGGTGTCTCAGTCAGTGCTTACTATGCAGTGTTCTTTAGAGAACTGAAGTTACTGTAAGGGCAGCAGGTCTGTTTTTCAGGATATGTAGTAATGTTTCACTCACTGGAAAGCATAATCAGACTCCTGATGTCTTTCATATTGTGTTTTTAGGAGACACTATTCCACAATGGATGGGGGAGATGGTACTGCTGACCTTGTGATTAACAAGAGGTTTGTATCAGAAGCAGAGCTAGAGGAGCGACGAAAGAGAAGGCAAGAGGAATGGGAAAAGGTCCGAAAACCTGAGGATCCGAAAGGTATGGGATAAAGTTTAATAATTGCAGGAAGAAGATCTGAGAATATTTCACTTTTGTGGGGAATAGAAATAAAAAGTAATGGCTTGTATTCTCTAATTTCAAAAAGTTTTTACATGAAGAAACTGAGAACTCTTGGCGGTTTAGTGTTTCTAACGTATGGACTCCCTTCCTGATTTGTTCCTTTCAGAATGCCCAGAGGAGGCATATGACCCACGGTCGTTGTATGAAAGGCTCCAGGAACAGAGAGAAAAGAAGCAGCAGGAGTTTGAGGAGCAATTTAAATTCAGTAAGCACCAGCAGCAAACTGCATGGGTTGTATGCACAACTTCTGACTAAAGGACATATCTGTGTGTCTTGTCTCCCTCTCTGAGAGGGAAACAAAGGCTTCAGGAGAGTATTACTGAAATCCTGGATTTTTAAAGGAACATGTTCTGGACACTGAGGCAGCACTGCACACGTGCAAACTCAAAAGCTGCATTCCTGTAAAGTATCAGATACTAGGCTTATATTGCATATTAAATAAAATGAAAACAAACAAACAAAAAAACCCAACAAACTTGATAGCAATCCATTAAAAAGTGGAAATGTGTTGTAGTTTTGTGACTCTTGAACTCATGTTTTAACACATCTGCTTGAATCAATTAAAGAAATCCTGTTACAGCAGCTATTACATTTCCAAGCCATAATTATTTGACTAAAAGTGATTTGAGAGTTAAGATTATAATTTGGAAGAAGTAAATTTACATTGCTTTGGTTCTTCAAAAGTAGATGTTTGACTCTTCTAATGAAATGGGAACATAATTTCTATTGATGTTTGAATTTTCTGGTTTTATAAAAAAGCCCTTTGAAAAGTGGAAAGTACAAATAGCAGCATTAATGCATTAAAGTCTCCATCTGGACCTACAGGATTCTTTCCAGCTGGAGAGTTTCCACTTAACTTTAGTAAACTTTTGAGCCCAGTCATTTTTTTGTTGACATGACTAATTCTTGTCCAAGGAGCCACCCAAAAACTGACTGCTGTCAGCCTGAATGGGAAGGGTTTCTAATAACTGTCTAAATTTATAATTTTTCTTGCAGAGTTATGTTAGATCTGCAACACCTTCCCTTTGGTAAAGCAAGTACTGGAATGGGAAGCAGCCCTGAGAAGTAAACCCACTTCTGTTTTTAAGGCAACCACAGCAGAATATCAGATACCAGCTAGCCTGGAGAACAAAACCTACTGCAGAGTGCCTGGGAGGGAACCTCAATAAAACCTCAGCTCAAAGGACCTCAGTGGCTGCTCCTATTAGTTTACCAATGAGGCAGGCAGAAAATGAAATTAATTCATGTCGCTTGCTTCAAAAAATGTCCCAAGTTCCACTACTTTTGCTCTCTGAAGGGGCCCTCAGCAGTAGTAGTGAGTGCTACAAGTTACTGTTTAAAGATTTATGAATGAGCTCTGCATGAGTTGGAAGGAGCAGGGTTTTTATAAATTGGCTTTTATAAAGTAGCCTCGAATAGTAATTGACTTCCAGAGCTTTTCTGTCAAAGACAAACTTGCCAATTATCAGTGTAACTGGATTTCCAAGTCTGCCCTTAAAGTGACTAGGGCTTGCCTATGTGGGTGAAGGCTAAAAATATGGTGACTTCATGTAAAAGCCTAAAAATCCTCAGATGGAATTAAACCTTAATGAAGACTAAAGGTGATGTTTGGGCTAAGGTTTCTAATAGTGACTACAAACAGCAAGATTTGGCTTTTCTAAAACATACTGTTTATTGTCATTCTAGTTAAATCATTTGCTCAAGGGACGTTGAACATTTGCAGAACAGGAAATAAAAGACCTTCCTGCTACACTAGCATGTACTTCCCTTAAAGTAGGTTAGCATGTTTAGAAAGAATTTGTTTTTATTTGGAAATTAGGAGTTGTCTTGGTTCTACTTTTTTTTTTTGAACAGGTGTTAAAACTAATTAGCTATGAATTGTTTGCTCTAAGAAAATGTACCTCCACTTTTGGGGCAAGATTTCTGAGGGAAGAAGTAATGTGGTTTTTTTAGTTATTGGTTGGTTTAAGAACATTCTGAGGGGACAGACTTAGACTCGGTGTCTGAAACCAAAACAACAAATTTCTTTTTTCTTTATTCAGAAAATATGGTAAGAGGCTTAGATGAAGATGAGACGCATTTCCTTGATGAGGTTTCTCGGCAGCAAGAGCTACTAGAAAAGCAACGAAGGGAAGAAGAGCTGAAAGAACTAAATGAGTACAGAATATCCTTTGCACTAAAATGGCTGGTGGTTACCTAGAGGAGGGTAAGAGTGGGCTGTAGTTTGTTCTGTCAGTTGACGTTTTTTTTGTAAAACTGCTTTGCAGAATGTGTATGATGATACACTTTCAAAGTTTAATGGTTTCATTGTAGCTTTGATAGACCGTGGCAATGTTTGATATTCCCCCCTGAACTCCCACTTTTTTGGTACTTTTCTTTCCTTCTCCCCTCTCTGTTGTTTTGGGGTTTGGTTGTGGTTTGTTTTTTTTCTGTTAGTGGGGTCTTGAAATACCATCACTAAAAAGAGAATGAGAACACAAAGAAAAACCAGCCTATTATTTCTAATCTTTTTCTTTTGTCTTCTTAGGTAAAATTAAGTAATAATTTTTGTATTTGTATACAATACAGTATTTTATTGTGTTGTATATTGCCTGATTTTAACATACCTGTTTGAAATAATGTTTGAATTACTCTCTCTGTTACTCTTCTTGAAGTATTAGGTATTTCCTCCCTTGCTGATACCTGCAGGATGAGAAATTAAAAACATCTGTGCAGATGTGCTGACTTTCTTCTGGGAGAAGTCCATGGAGACTTGGCTCCTTTGGGTAATACACACTTGTAGGCAGGACTAAGAGCAGGACAGTTTGGCTTTGCAGTTAAATGCCTAATTTTCTTGAAGAAATGCTAGAAGTTCATGTAGGATGCTTTTTCTCTAATTAGTGCCAGTCAAGGGAGGTTGGAATGATTTGAGAATTTCTGTGCTAAGCAAAATGTTGCTTTTTTGGGGTTTATTGAACCTATGCAGAGTCTGATGGTTTCTTTGTCTCCATTGCTTTTGAGTCATGTTCTCAGGGATTGTGGACACAAGGAGGTGACCAAAACCAGTCAGCAAATAAAATTGAATAGTGCTGATACTACGAAGATTGGTCTTACCTTGTGTTAGTCAATGATTTACTATTTGGAGCGTGTGTCCTGTGAAGAGCATCTCAATTAGCTCAGGAATGCATTTATGGAAAAGCAATCCTGATGCATTTTTTTAAGTTCAGAAATAGGCTGCAGTTAGTTGATGGATTTAGGAGTATTTTCTTGATTTGCTGGATCTAATAATGGGATATTCATGGGATATATTTAGTTTCGGTGATGGTTGCTCGCGGGGCTGGCTGATCCAGGGTTGTGCAGTGTAAGACTGGGCTGTGGGAGCAGCTGACAGCTCTCGTTATGTCACTTACATCTGGGGTGAACCATACCAGCCTCAAGGGAATCTTAAGTTGTCTTGAATTAGCCACATAACACACAGATCCCTGAATGGCCTGATCAGGATGTACAGGCCATCTTACCTCAGTCTTTGCAATCTTAGTAATATTGGTGGCTCTGAATCCAAAGTCTTGCTGTAAAAATGGAACTGTAGAACTTATTGCTGATAGGGTGGAGGAAGGGAGAATGTTTTATAGTCACGTCATCTCATAAGAAAATCAAAAGTGTTGCCCATTTAATTTCCTTTTTTAAGTTCTTTCTATTTAGCTTTACTATTTCAAGCAGCCTCAGAGCAAAATTACTTGTTTGTGTTTGAAATTTTTGGTGGTGTTCTCAAATGCAAAAGTGTTTTTTGCTTCTGCAGGTTGTTACTAATGGTTTATCACTGCAATGACAAAATCCATTTTGTACTAGGTAAACGTGCTGTGTCTAAAGGTACTGTTTAAGTGCTCTTCCAAATTAATAAGAGGAATGTCAACCCAGTGGGTTTCATTATTTGCTCTTTTTCCTGGTATAGTATTTAATTTAAACTACCCAGAGGCATTAATTTCATGGTAAAAACTGCGGCAATATTCAAGTACAGAGATTTTTTTTTCCTTAATTTTTCAGGTTGAACAGTCACAAAATTACACATCTTCAGGATAAATATGCCTTGGAATATTTTAATGTACTCTTGAGCATAAGAAATTTATATGCGTGGATGAATAGGAATTTTTCTTTCTCCTGCATGAACAACTAGGTTTGTTTGTTCCTTACTCTATCCAGGCCCCCCTGTCCGGATAGAGATTCACAAATATTTTTTAAGCCATTTCCAAGAAGTATTTGAGAAGAAGATCATCTTGTCTTCACTGCTATCTAAATGTAGGAACAGTTCCCCTCCAAGAAGCTGGTTTTACTGAAGGACAGCTTGTTTAGTGCAGTTGATATTTAAGACTGAGAGGTTTATTTCTAATGTTGTCTTCCTGGGAGGGAACACTTCTTGGCTGGGTATAGCATTAGATTTGCTAATGACAGCAGGATGTATAAAATACCTACTAAAAATGTGCTGTGCCTTTCTAGTTGAGGAGTTTTAGCAGAATGCCATCCTGGATGGAAGCTAAAAGCCTGTAATTTGGTATTTTTTAAAAGAAAAGCCTTTTAATTCCTTAGCCAAGCTTAGAATATAACAAGGTAATGAACCGAAATGTGGAAGTTGAACACTGCAGTGTGTGGAAGAATTGTGTGGCAACATCAAACCGTGTTCAGCACAAGGAGCTTTCAGATGGCTTTGGACAGCCACAGGATGGCACTCCTGTGCCATCTCAAAAATTGATAAAATTGAACAGTGGTTTGGGCTGAGAAGACTTTTGGTTGAAGTAAGGAGCAGTCTGGGTTACTGCTTTATCCTTAGGAAAATCAAATAAGAGATGGCATCTGAACGTTCCTGACTGTAAAGTGATTGGAGATTGAGTGTGTCACTTCAAAGCTAAGTCTAGGAGTTTTTGATTTGTAGATGTTCAATGGGGAAAAAGCTATGGCTTCAAATACCATCAACATGAAATTCACTATCCAGCATATGTCTGCAGTGACTGGGGCACCTGTGAAACGCCAGCTTGTGGAATTGTAGTCAGAGGAGAAACTGTTAGAATACCAGATTTGAGTTTATAAACATGCTTTTAAACTAGGTTAATTTGCCTTTGCCTGTGCAGTTAAAATTTTTGCAGAGTTTTGTGTGACTCTCCTGGCACCTCATCTACAAACAGGGTCTTTGACAGACCTCTCTTTATCAGATACAGCTGGACATTGTTACCAGATGCTACCACAAGGAGACACGTTCAGTGTGTGCAGAGTGTGCCCTAATAACAAACAGACCCAGCTCCTTCTTAACCCATCTGAAAACCTGCTTAAGCTTCTTCACTACATTATAGGTTTCAGCTGCATTCCACCTTGCTAACACTGTTTAAATCTACTCAGCTTTTCTGTGCAGCTGCAAACTTTTTGGGTGAATCTTGGACCACATTCCCCCTTAACCAGTCTGTCTCCTTCCTCTTGGGATTGGTGCTTGGACCAGCAGTAGCAGCCTTGTGGCCCTTACAGAGAGATGAGCTGAAAAGGTACAGTGCTGAAGACCAAACCCAGAAAAATTGAACTGTTCTGTCTTGCTAGGCTGAAATCTGCTGGGCTCAGCAAAATGATGGTTTGAGGAGTGGAAGTGAGTGCACATATTGCTACTTAGCTTTTTTGGTAAGGATTAGAGTGTGGAGCAGCAAATTTGAATTACAAATGTGTTGATCCCTGTAGAAGGAGAACTGCATTGCCTGTTTGGTTTGTTTGTTTTGGTCCAGCCTGACCTTTTTGCTTTTTTAAGGCCTTTAGGAAAAGGCAGGATGGTGGATATGTTTATGGGTGCTGGGTGTCTTGTGTTACACCATTCTGGCTTCAGAACAGCAGCTCCCAGCCTGCTGCCTGGACATCTTCACAGGCAGAGCTGGTTCTGATACCTGACAGAGCTCTGACCCCAGAGGGTGAAGTATCTTCTCTTTTGGCTGAGGGTACCAGCTTAATGTCATTACAAATAAGTTTATTTTGATTGAATATGTGAATGAACTTCGGTCGCTGCTGTCAGCAGAGCTGGCTAAATATATCAGGGAGGAAATGTCTGTTCTCCCCGTTCCTTCCCAGTTGATCCTTAACCCTTAATTCACAGCACTCTCACTAAAGTGGGAGTCAGTATGGACCCAAAGAAGGAAACTGAGAAGAAATTGCCCATGAAGTCAGTGGAAAACAAGAACAAATTTTCTCAGGCAAAGCTGTTGGCAGGAGCTGTGAAACACAGAAGGTTAGTTTCACACCTCTATAAATTCATGAGGAACGGAACCCAGTTAGCAGTGTAAAGGGAGACAGGCCAAAACTGCCTCCAGAGAGTGAGGTGTAAACCTTAGCCCTAAAGAAAAAAGGGGGAAGGTATAAGAAAAGACCAGTCTTGTTTCTATAGGCTCTCACAAACTGTGGGGAAAAACATGGAGCAATTCAAATAGATAAACGTGTGTAAAGCAAGTGGGTAGACTCTTCATGTTAGAGTGCCAGGCTTGGGCAATGCTGCTTGGGGATCGAGGGAATCTGTCTTACATCTCTGTTTGTAGATATCAGTGTCACCTCACAAATGCAATTTCATTCAGGTTGCCTAATTTATCAGCCAATTTTACCTGTGTTTAAAATGGATGGTTTAATCACTGCTCGGGGCAGCATGGGGGAAACAAGGTTACAAGAGAGGAGCTTTGTGTACCAGTTTGGTCCTGAGGACATCAGAGAAACTTCCCATGTTCCTCAGTGGTTTGCACTGATACATCAACACCCTTTCCATCCCAGGGAGGTGGCAGCTGGGTTTGTGATGTGTTTGCTGCTTTGGTCTTGGCCTGCAAACACAGCTGCAGGTGTGCTACAGGTTATGGAGAAACCAGGCATGTGGGACCAGACTTATTTCCCACAGATGAATCATCTAATACTTAAGATGATTACTGACATCTCAAAATTCAGCGTGTTCAAATCGTCTCAGAGGATGCGAGATTATTTTAGAAGCTTATCTTGTAGGGTGATGTTTAGCTCCCAGTACAGCAGTAATTGCATGTCTGAAAACTGAAGTAAGCACTTCCACCACTTAATGCTGTGGGGTTGGGTGATAGTTTGGGTTTTGAGAAGGCAGAGAAGAAAACCCCTGAGCTGATAACAAGCAGCCAATAATGTTGTTTCTGTCTTGTAACTACTAGTACTTAACCCAGTAGGATGTAGAAAGGAGCTGGCATGTGCTTAATGGTACTTCTAAAGTCTGCAGATGGCATCTGTTTAAAGAGAGCATCTTAAATGACATGTCAGTGCCATTGCAGACTTGCTTTGCAGTCTTCTATTTTTGCCATCTTATCTTTTATTGCAAAGTGGCCCAAAGCAAGTGTAGTGTGAGCTCAACATCTGCTCCCTGAGCTCTGTCATTGCCTGTAAAGGATGTATTGCTATTAAAAGCTCTCTGCACAGAATAACCTTTCATCTGTATTGCATGTTCTGATAGGGACAGGAAAGAGTTAATGCATAATAATGCTCATGCTTCATCAGTTCATCACAGCTGAATCTGGGAAGCATTTGTTTATGTGGATGGCTTAGAACTGGGAACATGCAGGAGCCGGGGGGGAATCTGAGCTGTGACAGGGGAGAGCTACAGAAGCTCTGAATAGTCAGAAGTCCAAGCCATGCTCCTTTCTCCCAGTGCCACTTTGGACCCAAAAAGGACCTTTCTAGACACTGCATGTATGTGAATTGCTATAAAACTGTCTGGGCTTACTGGGTGCAAGATTTCTAGATGTTTTAGAACAGGCTCTCTAGGTGCTTGACGGAGGGGAAGGGAGGCCTGGAAGGGAAAAGCCGTGGATGCTGGCACCAGCAAGCGTGGTAATCATCCACATGTGCAAGGCTGTGGTCATGTGAAGCTCAGGTAGTCATTCCCAGTCTCCTGTGGGGCACATCCTGCTGAATAGGCAGCTCTGGGTTGCTGTGCAAGGGGTTTGACTTGGACTCCACGAGGCGTGTTCCTTTCCCAGGTTAACAAGTGATACTTGTAGTGTAGGTGTTGATGCTTCCTTGGATCCTGCATGTTCCCCAAGGAGCCTCAGTTACTGGCAGTTGGAAGTGGTGATGGTTGTCAGGGGACCTTGCTGGCATTCGCTGTAGCATTTGAGGCAAAGATGTAACAATGACTTTACAGTAATTAAGTGGTTGCCTATAAGGAACAAGACACTTTCGTATTTTTTCCACAGTTCAGATGGTGGTAACAGTGTGAAGAGGTTGAAACTAGACACTGACCACGACGAAAAGAATCAAGGTATGTCCCAACTTCTGCATGTGGGAAGCTGTGTGTCTGTCACTGAGCAGAAATTGACTTGGGGTTAAATTTCATAGAGTTTTGCCTTTCTGTTCCTTCACTGGGCAAGACAGCACGGACTTTGGTTGGCATGTTCTCTTTTAAAGCACTGGAAATGGTTACGTGTGGGTGCTGACAGCCTTCAAGGAAAATAGGGCTGCAGGGAACCTCTGCAGGTTATCAGGATGTCCCCTGCCTAAACCAGTCCTGACAGATGTTTGTCTAAGCTCCTCTTGAGTCTCCACAGATAGAGACTGCACCTTCCTTAGAGAGTTTATTCTAACACTTAACTGATTTAATCTCAAAGAGTTTAACCTGATAACTAATGGAAGTCTCCTTAGGTGCATTTCAACCCTAATGCTTGTTCTGTGGGCAGGAGACTTGGAGAACAGATTGTCCCCTTCCTCTTCACAGCAGCATTGGATGTATTTGTATACATCCACTTTGGCTTTATGCTCTGAAGTGATTCAGTCCATCCTGAAATCAATTTGTTTCAGAAAATTGTGGGGAACTAAAAGAAAATAAGTTGTGTTTCAGCTTTAGCTGTCATGGCTGCAATTGACTTTCTGTCAAGATACTCTGACACAAATCGGGTGAGCTGCAATTGTATAACAACAACCCAAGGCGCTTCCTGAATCTCCTTCTGTTCAGTAAACTTTCAGAACAGCAGAAATAATTAATTAGCCATGGAAGACGGGAGATGTTGACTAGCAGAATGATGGAATAAAACTTTTTCTCAACTATGCTGTTATATTGCAAAAAAAATACTCAATTACTCAAAGCAGAACCATTTATTCTTATTTAGTGGGTTTGGTACTTGACAAGCATCAAACTGACAGCTTTAGAATAAAAAATCTGTAATGCCAGCATAGAGCTGGGCTTAAACTAGCGATGAGAAGAAAAAAATCCCCTGAGGTAGCAAGTCCTTCCTGTCAGAATGGCTTTTTTACAGCATAAAGCTGCCTTATGCTTTAATTAAATCCTGAAATCATCCGCCGCTTATGTGGGAAAAGCAGGTGAGTGACACGTGGCGGTTCCTGGACTGATTGAAAGTTTTCTTCTGCACTCTGGTTTTTGACTGAGGTTTCTCTCTTCCAGAAAAGCCCTCCTGTGTTCCCTTGGGGAGCAGCTCAGTGGGAGGCTCCACAGTGCATTGTCCCTCGGCAGCCGTGTGCATTGGGATCCTGCCTGGCCTGGGCGCCTACTCGGGGAGCAGCGATTCGGAGTCCAGCTCGGACAGCGAAGGCACTATTAATTCCACTGGGAAGATTGTCTCTTCTGTCTTTCGTGGCAACAGTTTCTTTGATGGTCCATAACAAAATCCCTCCGTGTGTAATGTAGTGCAGAGTATCTTCCAAAGCCCCGGTGGATGCTTGTTGCATCCTTCTGCCCCAAATAAAATCTTTCTAGCTAACCTCTCAACTTTAATACACTCAGATACTCCTAAAGTAACTCACTATT
>VZRQ01001928.1:136269-183410 GCA_013397975.1 Machaerirhynchus nigripectus | reverse complement strand
TGGGGTGCATACTGAGCCTGGAAGAAAAGCTGCCATCCTAAAGCAGAAGGCACACCTAACCATGTAACGAAGGTCTGAGGGTATGGAGGAGAGAGCTTTATCTTTTACAATTCTTATGGAAAGAATTATGTTGATTTAAGAAGTTTATACAAGACTAACAGGCAAAAAATAATCACTTGAACAGTGAAGTCTTGTAGAAGCAGCCATGTGTTCTGTTTTAAAATGTCATTTTTATTCTGTATTTGAAAAATGGGGGCAGAACCAAATTTGAGCAGATGGTGAAGTGTAGATTGCCATGACACTGTAAAGAAGTTTTAGTGTTACATGATTAAAGACATTCTGAATGCATTTTTTATCTCTGCTTGTGCCATTCATAATTGTTCTCATTCCATTAATCAATTTCTGCTCTACCCAACTCACCCTTCCCTCAAACCACCATCCAGGAGAGGTGTAGGTCAGTTTCCCACAAAAGCAGAGGTGGTGATGGAAAACTTGATCTGGGTGAATTCACAGGAACTGCAGTTGGCTTTTCTGCTCAAAGGCTGTTGCTCCAGCACTGGGGCTTGATAAGTCACGCAGCTTTTCAGCAGCAGTGTCCTGAAGGGCATGAATCCAGAGTGGGTGGAATCCCCTGTTCAGCCAAACTCCTTTGTACAGAAGCTGGAGAACTGCAGAAGTAGGGCTGAGGGCCCATCCTTTTAATCTCAGTGTGCTGGTGGGAGTTTGCAGGGTTGGAACAGCTCAGCTCAGCTGCTCAGGGGTGGAAGTGTCTTTGTGCAATCCTGCTCTATGTACTACCCTTGTGAGACAGCAGCTGGTCAGTGTGTACCAACAGGCAGTTACCTGGACGTGGCACTGAGGGACTTGTGAGGGAGCAGCTGGGCTAAAAGCAGAGAAAACAAGGCCCGTAGTGGATTCATGCCTTAGCTTGAGAGTTGAACTTTCCAAAGGAACGGGGAGAGATGTGCTCACAATGAGGCTATCCTTAGCCAAATACCCCTTCTGTTTGCACATCCCTGTTCTGCAATCAGATCCTTACACACTGTAATTCCTCCCCTGTTCTGGGCTGCCTGGCACCTCCTTTGTTTGCTCCAGAGTTGCTCCTGCCTCGTCTCTAGCTACTGGAATTATGGCACTTTCAGGTGGAAAAGAAATAGATCTCATGCAGCCTCCCATATGCTTTGCTTTTGGGGACTTTCATCTTACTGACCTATGGAGTGAAAGGGAAGTGGTGCATCAAAAAAAAAGGCATGTCTTTTTATTAAAGTTGCATGGGCAAGAGCCTCTAGGAGTTGGTATGAGAGCTGCTGGTGTTCTTCCCTGGCATTAAACTAGATCAATAATCTGACTGTAGAGTCAGGGCAGCCTGGCCCAGCTGTGAGCATGCTGGGGCCATTTCCCTGAGTGGTATCTTGCACAGCTGCAATCAAAATGCCTGATTTAGACAGAAGTTTATAGTGGGAGTTGCCAGCCAGTTTTGATAGATGTGGTGGTGGGCTGCAAGAGAGATGGTATGTACATTGAGCCATGCAAGGCCAGGAGGAGACATAATCCAGGAAAAGCAGATGTGAGGGCCCTCTGCCTTTCTCTGGTTCCTAAAAGAATGGGACACTTGGGGAATGCCTTTGAGTCTGAGTCAGCTCTGCTGTTCTGAGGGCCTGGCCTGTGTAAACAAACTGCATAGCTGTCCCAGCTCCTCACTCCATCCATTGGTCCCATTTACCTTCGTACATCAGAAGCCATCTGACATAAAAATACTCCAGTGCCCTGGGAGATGTGCTGGGAAGTGAGGAGTGCATGGGATGGGGGAATAAATCAGACCTGAAAAGGGCAGCTGTGGCAGTAACCTTGCCCTGGGCCACCAAAGCTGGAGACGAAGAGCTGGCTTTGGCTGGCTCCAGCAACTCTCATTCACTACTGGTGGATTTAGAAACATTTTTTTTGTTAAGAAAAAACCATGACTGCATAGTGTGTGCTCCATCCCCTCCCCAGGGACAGCTCAATAAACCGCTTGTTGTCTGTGCTAGTTGTTAAAGCTTCAGCGAGGTGTTAAAAAATCCCGACAAACCCCCACAAACACTCTACTAGCAGAAGAGCTCCTGCAGCTGCATGTGAGGTCCTCTTATGGAAATTTAAAAAAAAAAAAGTAATTTTTCCAAAGCCGCAGACTTCGATCTGGAAGCTGAGCCGGATACAGCATTATTTTTAAACAAGCCTCCCTTCAAAGGCTGCTTCCCCCTTTGGAAAAGGGTGGTGTTTGTTGTTTATTTTCCCTTCCAGGAGGTTTTGCAAGGCAAATGTTTCACGAGCAGTCCCACCTCCCCCAAGCCTTGGGGTCTCACCCAGCACTGTGCTTAGAGCCAACTCACTGTGCGACTGCCCGGGCCCGTCTGTGTGCTGGTGACTCTGTGACAGCAGTGACACCCACAAGGTTGCTGGGTGGTCGGTGGCAGAGAGCACAACCATTAGCACACGTGTGTGCAGAAAGGGCTGCAGGCTTTATATAGGGACAGCAACCTCCCACCTCAAAAGCTTCCACTAACGGGGAGGAGGGAGGTCAAGTCTTCTTGAGTTTGGAGTAGGGCTGGTGATCCCTGCCAGATATTCAACAGCATAGTCAGCTTCTAAAGACCTTAATCTAGTTAGGAACAGCAGAAAGCAGCAATTAGCACATTGCTGATGAGCAGCTCAAAGGAGCTGCTGGAGAGCAGGATTTCATTACCCAGCCCATCTTCTCCCAGGCAGCAGGGAGCTTTTGTTACTCAGACTTGGAAAATTTTCTAGAGTTGAAGCAGCAGTGAACCATGAAACTCCTTTCGATGGTTTGTTATGGGGTCACCAGGGTTTTCCCAAGCACACAGACTGAGCTTAGGCAGGCATTAAGGGCATGTTGCCTTCCCCAGGACATCCACCTTCACTAAATCTCCTTTGGATGCTGCCACTGACAGCGTGTGGCTGATCCTGGGGCACAGCCAGTGGAGCATCTGAGGGACCAGGACAGGCCCTGTCAGGGTAACTCCAAACACCCAGCACTGCTGACAGCGTAAGCTGCTCCCAGACCTTCCCATCCAGGAGACTCATGTTTTAAATGTCCAAGTTTCTTTATTAACCTGAGTATAACAAATATAACATGTACACAGTATAAAAATGAACACAGAACCTGACGGATGTACAGGTACAACACAAATACATGAACTATACAACAACCAGTTCATTGAATGATAATAATATATTAAGCATTTCATTGCTTGGAAAAAGCAAGTTTTGATCATAAAAATCGTATCCTGTACCACTGAAATTATACAAAGTACATTCAATACTGAAAAGTGACTCAACAGAGCAAGACCAAGGCATGGCCTGGCTGCTTGGTGTTACCTCGGGCCAAGACTGTACAAAACGAATCCAGACGCTTTGCTGGGATGAGTCTTAAGAACTTAGCAATTAAATTAAGAAGTACAAAGTGTTTCAGGGAGGGTATTCTTCTCTTAAAAACATGTGGAACGTGCTTTCGGCAGGACCAACAGGCTTCGGCAACATGCAGAGGGTGCAGCCTGGCACGGCTCTACGCGGGCTCCGAGTTGATGGGTGGCAGGTTTTGGTGCTTGAAGTACTGCACAACTTGCTGGGGCAGCTCTGCCAGCACAGCTTTGGCCAGGGTCTCCTTGGGGACCTGAGAGCCAAAGGGAACCAACACCAGTGTTAGGACAGCCACAAAGGACCAACAGAGCTAACATGGCTGGGCTGTCCCCAACTCCAGATCTTGGCATTTCATTTAATACTCCCTAGAGTCTACTGATAGCCAGCATTTTATACACCTGGGATTATTATATTCCATACTACCCTTCCCTCCAGGAGATAATTCACTGGTACAGAGAAATAAAATATCCTGGGTAGGTCAGAAAAAACATGTATGAGAGGCAGGAGGTAATAGAAAGACACTGATCAATTGCAAAAAAGGGGAAGATAAACACAAGCTGCATCCTTGGCAATCAACCCTGTGCCAGCAACAGCCTCTGTCCCAGAGCTGTCTCCTGGATGATTGCAATGGACCCATCCCACAGAGGGGATGTGCAGGGCCAGTGCCACCACTGCCCCTTCCTACAGGGGACCAGGGGGCACAGGGCTCATCCTCAGGACAATTAAGCATGAAGCCCTCGGTGTGTGGCACATCAGGGGTGCTGGATGAGACCTGGGTGGGAGCCACAAGCACAGGACTGTGGTGAGGGACATGACCCCAGTGCTGGCCCAGCTTGCTGCAGGAACCCAGACCCTGCTCCGAGTCACTGGTGTTTGCTCCCACCTGACAATGACAGGGGGTGGAGAAACGTGGCATGCTCAGGTGGAGCCCACTACAGAGCTGCAGAGCACTGTTACCCCTCCCTGCAGCACTGATTTATGTGATCCATGCCGGGGCATCCCTGAGGGATGGTAAGACAGGGTCAGACAGGCAGATACCTCTTGCCTCTGTGTGCCTCTACCGTGGATGTTCCACTTTCAGGATAATTTCCAGGTCTGATGCCCCATTTCTCCCTGTGATCACCTCCCCGCTGCCCTCACTCACGTTGCGGAAATTCCGGAAGGGCACGAACTGGACAATGTCGCGCACGGCCTCCTCGCCGGTGTAGGAGTGCAGCACCCGGCTGTCCCCATCCAGGAACTCCATGGCGGCAAAGTCAGCGTTGCCCACGCCCACGATGATGATGGACATGGGCAGCTTGGACGCCTGCACCACGGCGTGTCTCGTCTCGTCCATGTCGCTGATCACCCCGTCCGTGATGATGAGGAGGATGAAGTATTGCTGTGGAGGGGAGGGCACAGGGTCACACGCAGTGGGATGCTGGTACACCCTCACACTGCAGCCAGGGCTCACACTGCGGGCTGAGAGTGAGGGGTGGCAGGACCCCCGGGGATTTGGGAGTGAGGTTTTCCATTCCCCAGGACAGCTGGCATCACTCCCTTTAGCAATGGAAATTAATTCAGGTGTTCCTGAATTTTCCCCCTGGCTTTTTAAAGTTCTTAAATAACAAACCAGCTCCCACCCCAAAATATTTTTCTGAATTACTGATTTACTGTACTTAATGATGCAAAAAACCCAACCTCTAAACTGTACAGGACTTTTATGTCAGGGCCAGGAGGAGTTCAGGGTTGGGACATGAGCCCAGCTGGGAGATGAAATCTCCCCCCGCCCGCACACAGTGGCGTGTGTTTTGGGTGCTCCCCATCAACATCTCCCTGCACTGATGGAGAGCTTCTCCTGTGTTGCACTGCCAGGCTGTGGGGCCATCCCATGCTCAGGGCTTGTCCATCTCCTGTACAAAGCCATGGGTATGGGAGGCACTGAGCGGGGATGCAGAGGGTACCAGCAAGCCTTGGGAAAAGGAGGGCGCCAGGGTCAGTCCTGCAGAGCTGGGGAAGGATGGCCAAAGAAACAGATGGACAGATGGTCCTGCTGGACTCAGCTCAGCAAATCTGGAGGATGTGGATCCCCCAAAATCCCATCTCCTCCATCTCCAGGGGAAGTAATGGCTCAATTTTGGCACATTACAGAGCTTGTGTGTGCTGGAGAAATGACAGAAACAAGCACTTAAGAGCATTAAAGCCCTTTGTTCCTCTCCTCATTCTTTCCATTTCCTCTGAAAACTGCTAGTGCAGCGTCCTGGGAAAGCAAAGGAGGGAGTTCTGCCCCAAGCCTGTTTTTCTGGTCTTCCTCCAGCCCACATCTCCTGAAACCTTCCCAAAGGTCCATCTTCTCTTGATGCTCTCCAGTGCTAAACTCCAAGTACAAACAAGGCTGGGTAGAGCTTAAACACAGCCTGAGGACACGGGTGAGGAGGTTTTCCCAAGCCAGACCCTTCCCCACTCCAACCCCTTTTGATGCATTAACCCCGCCTGCACAGCTCTGCCCAGGGTTTTGTTTTTATCTAAATATGAACTTTTGAGAGCAAATCACGGTGAAACCTAAGCCTGCACAGCAGGACCGCAACATCTGAGTCTGGAGGACAAGACTAAACTTCAGGAGAGGACCTGCACTGGTCATAACTGGAAGCAGGACTTGGACCTCACCCTGTCTGGGAACTCTGGGAGGAAGAATATAAAACCTTGAGGGGAGCAGCTGATAATGACTTTAAGCTGATTCTCCCCTTCCCTGCCTGGCCTCTCTACTGGAAACATGGAAAGAGGTATTTCCCTTTGTTCCCTTTTTTCTGTGAAATCTGTAACAGCATCAGAGAAAAATGCTGGAAAGTATGCAGGAAAAGGGGTGGGGAGGCAGAGCTTGTCAAATGTTTATCACAACATATTTCAAAGGTCAAAAGGAGGAAGAGCTGATGCTGGGGATCAGTCTCAAAGCCCAGGGGCTGTGTAGGGGCGACGAGCATCACTGTTAGCAAGGGAGCAGCGGGCACTGCCGCAGAGCATCAGTGGGAGATTCCCCAAGGAGCAGTGACAGTTTTGGTGGCATCAGAAAATGACAGCAGGACAGGGGTGCTGGTGGCACCTCCAGGCTCCAGCTGCAGTACCCAGCCAGGGTGGCATCTCTGCCAAGCCACAGTCAGAGCTGCTGGTGCACAGGGACCAGGCTGGGGGGGTCCATGGCACACCAACCCAGCTGCATCTGCCTCCTTTCTCCTCTTTTTGTTGTTAAAATGGCTGATCTCTGCATCCACGTGGGCTCCTGGGATGATTCCTGATCCATTTGTTAACGATATCAGCAGTTAGGTTCAGGCGGGTGAACAGGACTCGAAGGGATTAGGCAGCGTTGAGCAGCATGAGGTAAGAAAAGGGGTGGTTTGGATGCAGGGACCCTGCTGGAAAGGTGAGTTTTAATTCCCCAAAGCTTATTAATCCTTCCCCAAGAGTCAAATCGTGTGACATCCCTCTGTCCCTCCAACAGCCCCAGGATGTTTTAGTCTCCCATCCCTTAAGAGCTGAGGGCTCTGTTTGTGATCTATGTTGCTATGGAAAAACTACGAGGTTTTTTGGTTTTATTTGAAATGCTTGGGAGCAAGCGAGAGCGGGAGGAAGAGGAGGGCAGGTCCAGGCAGCCACTGAAGCTGTCAGCACCAGGGGTGGCTTTGATGCACGAGCTGAAGATGGGATGGAAGAGGAGAAGACCCCGGGGGAGTGAGATCCCTCATCAATAACGCTTTGTGCTGCCAAAAAAACACCCGAGCCAAGCCAGGCTTGCCTCTGACGGCACTGTTAGTGCCCATTATTTAAAATCTCCCTTGATTAAACTATTAGTGCCAGCAGAGGGGTGCAATTTGCATACGATTAGCGCCTCTGCTCAGTGCTGAGCCCGTGGGCTCTCCCTCCCCCACTGACAGTGACAGAGGAAACGAAAAAATGAGGAGCGACCTGGATCTGTGCTGAATTAAACCAAATTCAGAAATTCCTTATGCCTGGAGCTGGCAAGAGCAACAGCCCTCACAGCAAGGCTGGAAAAGGTCCTCATGGGGAAGAGGTTTCAGGTGTGATCCTGCTTTGCTCCAGGCAGGAATCAGGGAAGCTTTTACCCCAACATCTCCTGCCATGTAACTGCTGATGCCCAAGCTGAGCTGCTTTGGCCAGCAAAACCCAGAGGCCAGATCCACCATCCTCCATGGGCAGCCTTCTGCCACAGGGACTCAAGGGAGCTCTATCTTGCAGACTTCAGGTGCTCTTCACACCCCTAAGAGGACACCTTGGTCACCACCGGCAAGGCTGGACGCACAGAGAAGGGAAAGACACGAAACTCAGCTCAGGCTTTGTGTTCCCTGCCCAAAGCTATCAGGAGTGCCATCACGTCACGGAATCTTACGGACTTACCGACGCAGTTTCCTGTTGGGTGGCTTGAGCTGCAAAACGGGCCACGTGGTTGATGATGGGGGAGAAGTTGGTGGGTCCGTAGAAGCGGATGTGGGGCAGGCAGGCAGAGTATGCTTGGACAATGCCCTCCACACCTTCAGGGAAAGCAGAGAAACCAGGCATTACAGAGTGTCACAACCCAGGACCACAGCAAGCCCAATTAGGAATCACTAGCTCATGCTGTCATGGAGCTGAAGTCAGATCTATTCCCCCCACTTCCTGCCTGACTCATCCAGATCCACAAGCTTCTTCCAGCCCAAATTTCTGAATACCCAAGCTTTGCTCTTTAGTCACTTCGCAGTGGGCCCTCAGACCTTCTGTGGTAGGGAAGCCCTTGTCACAGTCAATGAAGGCGTCCCTTGGGATTGTGAAAAAATCTCAGAATCAGCCAAGGAGGAGGAGGAGCAAAAAGAAAAGCAACTCCTGGTCTCTGAACAGAACCAAAAAACAGATAGTGAGGGTCCACGGTAGCCCTTACCACTTAGGATCTGAGCAGTCCTTCAGCCATCACTGTGAGCAGCTCTCAGCTGCTAAATGGAGCGTTAAGTCTGAATTCCCCATCTGCTGAACAGGCCCTATGTTTCTTGCAGCCTTGCTGGGGGAGCAGACGGCTGGTAGGACACACCAGACAGCAGAGCGAAGGCGGATTTTACACAGTCTGAATCCAGTTGCATTTTACCCTGGGCCTTCCTACACACCCCCAAGTTTTCTCTGCTTTCCTCTGAGTGTGCCTTTAGCATGTGCTCTGCTTCACCGCTCACGTCTCTGAACACGCCTTGAAAAATCCCCATGATCATAGAATGGTTCGGGTTGGACTTCAGAGGTCATCTAGTGCCAACCATGCTGACACGGGTGGTGATGCCACCCACTAGATCAGGTCACTCCGGGCCCCATGCAACCTGGCCTTAAACACCTCCAGGGATGAAGATGTTATTGAAGAAATGCAGAGGAAGGACAGAAGGCACTGAAGGTACCTAAGGAGTCTTAAAGGCCTGGTAGATGCTTACCTGAACAGAATGGATTCCTGGGATTGAAGTTAATGGCAAACTCATGGGATACCTGTGGAGAAGAAAAGACCCAAAATAACTTGGAGGGCCAGTGCAGGGTAAGCAGCTCACTCTCAGTTTGGCTGATGCTGCAGGGCTGGTTTAGGTGTGATGCTTCCCTGGAGCAGAACCAGGTAGTCACAGAGTTACGGTGCATCCTGCTGGGTCAGTGACACCTCCCAGCCCTCTGCTACCCAAACAGCAAACACAAACATGGTCAGGGCTGAGCACCCATGCAACCTGAACCAGTGCCACCAGTTCCCCAGTGCCCCCATCTCAGAGTCTCCTGAAATTATCACGCCATACATTCTCCTACAGTTTTCAAAGCAGGTTTGTCCATGTGGCTTCCCACCGGCAGCCCAGAGGGGAAGCAGGCAGAAGGGAGGCTCTCAGCCAGTTGTGCCATCTCACCAGTCACCAGGAGAAATTACTTCATCCTATTGCAGGTTATAAAGGGAGAAAACTCAAACACGTCACAGGGAGTCCCACTCCTGGCAGCATCTCCATTCCCCATCTCTCTGCTCAAGGATGATGCCACAGCACATCCAAGATCCTTTAGCTTTTCCACCACCTCCTTTCAAGCTGAGGGAGAGGGTCTTGTGGGACACTGGCAAGAGCAGACAGCCCTCACACCCTGATCCCTGGCCTGATGCACTGGACAGCAGTTGCTTTGAACCTGTCTCTGCCAGCAAAGGCAGCTCAGCAGCCCAGCTGCAAGAGGGGGCTCCTGGCTTCCAGTATGAACCTTTCCAGGGCTAGTGCGGGTCAACAGCCTGCTTGTGAAACAGCCACCAGATGTGTGGGGTTAGGCACTCCTCACTCTGCTCCCAGCAATTTCGGCACTCTAAGAAGGAAACAAACTCTCAGGAGCATCAAGGATGTGCAGCTGCCTCTTCCAGCACCTCTGGAAGTTGAAGGGGTGATTTGGGCTTTCAGGCCACCAGCTCAAGGACTCTGAAACAAAAAGGTCCCACCCTGTTCGTGCCAGCGTTACAAAACAAGGATATTGTCTCCGTCTCAGAAGGGTGGAGGTTTGCTGAGCTTTTCAGCAAGGGAATTGCTTGGGGACACGCATATTCCCAATGCTGGCAAAAGGAGTGTCCTCCAAAGCGCTGTCTGAAGCTGGAGTCCTCCCGAGGCTGCAAACGCAACACGCGTCTGATTCAGACTTTCCAATTGAGCCGGGCATTGTGTTGAAAGCAGCAGAAACTATTTTCACAAGAGGCCGTGGGGTGGGAAATAGCAACCAAACAAAAGTAAAATCAACAAAAAAGTCTTCCCCCGTGCTGCAAAGCTGCAAGCCCAAAGATGGGCTGCCTGACTGGCCACAGCCTGCTCAGGTCTCTCCAGGCCTGCAGAGCACAACCAGGAACACTCACAGCCACCAGGTCAGAAACAAACTGAATGCATGACTCTCTTTTGCGTACACCCCTTCTCACAGAAGCTTTGATTTTGGGCAATATACCCAAATTCAATTGATTTGCAGTTGTAATGGGCTTGCTTCCTTTTTTTTTTCCTAGAAGATGTTCAAAATTCTGCCACGAGTATTTATAGACAAGGCAGGCAGAAATATTTCCATGTTTTGCACTGAAAAAGAGGTGTTTCTCTTTCTTTTAAGAAGCAATGAAATGGTTTGAAGCTGTGTTCCTCACTGTCTACAGATCAGAACCCCTACGTGGCAGAAGTGTTGCAAAACCTTCTCTGGAGTTTTTATGAATTTTACATATATATATAAATATGTATCTATATATCTCTCTATATATATGTATCTGCTAAAAAAGTCAACAGGAGGGCTTCAAAATAACAGAAAATTTAAAAGAAAGGATGTCATTCCCTATTCAGCTCGTACTTTGAAGACAGTTTCCGTGGAGTCCAGTTAAATGTACATGGAGCACCTACAGGTATCCCATTCCCCAGTAACTCACAGGGAGAAACTTTGGAAGCATCCCAAAGGGTAAGACCAACCTCACAGAGGGTTCTCTGGCATCCCCCCAAGGAATCCCACCCCTGCAATGACTCAGTTTCCCTATATATATATATATCAATATATACACAAAAAGCAAAAGGATGAGGATTGCACATTGGTGAAGCCACCAGCTTCCTTTGGCTGATCCCACCTCCCAAATCCAGGTGACCGGTGTGGCTCCAACATTAAGAGTCCCCCTCTCTGCTGCTGTCTTGCTTTTGCTCATCCCCCAGAAACCACAACCCATCTGCTCCCCTCTCCTGTTCCCTGCAAGGAAACCACTCAAGGCTCTCTACAGAGCTGTTACACGGCAAGATGTTCTTTGACATTTCCAACGCGACTTTTGTGTGCAAAACACCTCGCTCCGACGGGCGCCTGAGAAGCGTTGGGGGAGCCATGGCAACGGGAGCACAAAGCACCATTTATACCTCTTGTATCTCTTGGCAATCTTTACTTGGGTCTGTGGGTCCCTGCTTTCTGTCCACCGTCACAGGTTTTCATGAAGAGCTGCTGCTTTGGCTTTGAAATTACCCAACAAGTGTTGATAGCCAAAAAATCTTGAATGAGCGAGTGGAGCCAGTGATGCTCAGAGAGAGCTGGGGAGAGATAAAGCCCCAGGCTGGAGTGGTGCAGGGAGATGCACCAGGGATGGCCCCACTGACAACATGAGACAACTGCTGGGTCATGGGTGACCTGTAGGCATGGGCCAAGCAGCTGGGGAGGGACAAGCTAGAAGCTGCTCCCCACTGGGGTTTATTTGGGCTTAGAAATCATTCTAGGGGAAAGCAAGCATTTTTTTTCTGGTAGCTTTTACAGAGCGTCTCCAGGCCCACAGGAGGGTGCAGGAGGCACGTGCAGAGCCCCCAGCCAGCATCCTCAACCCAGCACCCACCTCCAGTCTTGCCAGAAGGGCTGTTTCCAACCCAGCAATACCCTTCCTGTGGGCACTGACTCACATGGGCAGCAGAACAGGATGCTCCCCATGATGATCCCCAGCTGCTGTGCCCTTTCCATCCCTACTGCATGTGCCATTCCCATTCTTCTCCTCAAGTAACAAATCCCTGGCAGCAGCTGGCTCTTAGACCTTGGAAGCTGCCTACCTAGATTTTCCCAACAAAAGTGATAAAGTGACAGACCAGAGACATTTGCAGGCCAAGGAGGATGAATCAGCCCCAGAGTGCACATGGAGGGATCTCTTTCTGTGGCTGGCAAACAGCAAGAGCTCTCACTTGAGTCATATGAATTCTGGCTCCTGGGAGAGCAGAGAAAAGCACAAAGCCGGAGCGGGCAGGACATCCCCAGCCACGAGGGCTGGCAGTGATGAGCTTCCCAGCCCAGTTCCCAGCTGCTCATGACTTACATGCCCTGCTGTGCTCAGCCCAGAGCACAGCTCCCCTCCCACAGAACACAAAGGGCTCGCTGAGATTCAACCCCAGCCTGAAGCTGGGAACGCCTCAAAACCAGTGAGCAGAAAGAAAATGCACATGAAGGGCGTGAGCAGAGAGCGGCCAAAAGACCCAGCCAGTTATTAATGATGGTGGTGTCCCAGCACATTGTCTCAGCCGTGAGAAGATGTTCCCCATCTGCCAGCCAGGCTGCAGGAACAGCCCCATTCCCTGCCCTCCAGATGAGCAGGATGCACAGCTCAGCCCTTGCAGGACCAGAGTCTAATCCTACCCAAAGATCAACGTGGGGTTTTTGGGAAAGCTCCTCTGCTTCAGTCCTTGCAGGCTCTGCCTGTGCAACATCGCATCAAGGCTCCCCTGCTCCCAGCCCATTCCAGACCTATCTGCCGTCTGACACATTCATCCAGAGGCCTTTTCCCCTCCCCAGAATTGTTCCTGCCTTCTGCCAGGAGCATGAATCAACACCTAGCTCTGCCCATTAATGCCAGGGAGCTGCTGCTTTCATGCCAGTGCAGAATGAAGGAATGGGCTTCTTATGCCCGCTCCTTGCCTTGTTGCCCACCGACACTGACTTCACCGGCTGAGATTCCACATCTGCCCATTCCCCTTCTCCCCAGCAGCTTTTCCCTAACCAAGCCCTGGCAGTTCTGCTCCTGCCCAGGCGATATCAGGACAAACCCCTCTCAAACACTCAGGTGGCCACAGCACTTCACCTTCCAGTCTGGTGGGAGCTGGGCGCCGAATCCCAGAGCAGGAAACATCTTGTCTCTAAAGAGAAGAAGGAAAACATATGGGTGTACTGACACACACAAAGCAGGCTTGCACAGCTACTCCCAAAACATACAGTGCTTTTAAACGGGAGCTGAACAGAGAGAATAGATATTCCCCCTTGAATTTGATCTTTAGAGAAAAAAAACAGTCCAGCTTTGCTCTGTTTCCCCTAGAGACCAGGAGCATCCTGTTGCCCAAACACAGGCATCTCTTGCAGGCATGTAACCCTGGAGATTTTAAAACATGAACAATCCATTTTGGTCACAAAAGCCATCACAGTGAGAGCAATAGACCTCTGTTTTGTTTTCTCTATCAGTGTCTGAGATGATATTTTTCTGATATTTTCTCCACTCCTCAGGATGTCTGAGGAACCAGGCGATCTGGGGTCACAGAAAACAGTAAACAACAGCAAGCTGAGGGCACTGCCCCCAGCCGAGGATGTTCCACCTCTGCTAACGCTCCTTCCTCTCCACAGCACCAATGTGGGGAGAGGAGAAAGCCTGTCACAACCCTCTCCTCCTGCATCCTGATGTTTATGGTAAATAACATCCTTAAGGTATTACTTAGCCCTGGATCAAGGCAGATGCATCCCAGAAGCCTCTTGGGAAGCCAGGGAAACATCTGCAAAACAGGGGTGGTGGCAGAAGGGCACGGTGCTTACGAGTCATAGTCCTGGATGATCTGGCCGACAGCCCAGATGGCCGACAAGTACTCGTTTGTCCCCATGGGGTTGATGTAGTGCAAAGAGGAGGGTTCTTGGGGGTTCCCGTTGGAAGCTGTGAAGTCAATCCCAACCTGGAGGACAAGAGAGATGCATAAACCCACCCTCTGTTAGCAAATGCCAACAGAGACCTGGCCACCAAGCCTTCATTGCTGTGAGGCCCACACACAGCTCCCCCAAACCTCAGATTTTGGAAAAAGTTTAACAAAATCAATTTCTTCCCCTTCCCTGCAAAAAGCTGATTAAATACTACATTAGGCAAAGTCATTCACTCTTACACCTCCAGTTTTCATCAGTGAGCATCACATAAGGTGTCCCCAAGCATCCCCTACTCCTGGACCGAGCCACCACCACCTCCAGCTCAGGACTCTCGCTGCCCATCTCCCAGGTGCACAGGAATGGAGTAGCCCCACGGCACCAAGGCAGCCAGGGCCATCCGGGTATTTGGATCACAAGGTCTTTGACCAAAGAATCACAACCCTGAGCAGATCTTTCCCCGCAGGCAGGAAGACCTGCTCTTCGCCAGGCTTCCCCAGGGACCAATATATGCTGAGCTCTCAGGGGACTCTGTCAGGAAGGCACTCATTTTTCTCCCTCCTCAATTAGGCTTTCTATTTAAAGGCATTTGTAGAAATGCCTGTCTCAGACCCAGATAAATCTGGTCAGAAGAGGAGAGATGCTGAGGCACCCAATTTGATATGACTGGGAAGGAAGAGTTGGGAAGAGGCAAACCCAAAATAACTCCACTGGCTAAATTGAGCTCAGGGATTTTGAGGGAGATTTCGCTCCGTATCTGTAATGAGGGAGGACAAACGGCAGTTTGCCTGAGAAGGGACCTTGGCCTGGCTGGGGCAAGAAGACAGCACCTTGTACCAGGGTGGCTGGTAAAACAGGCACGGCAGGACAAGGGAACATGTATTTAAACTGGAAGAGTGTGGGTTTGGATTGGAGATAAGGGAGAAATGTTGCACGATGAGGGTGGTGAGGCACAGGTTGCCCAGAGAAGCTGTGGCTGCGCCATCTCTGGAAGTGTTCAAAGCCAGGCTGGATGAAGCTCTGGGCTACCTGGTCTAATGGAAGTTGTCCCTGCCCATGGCAGGGGGGTGAAATGAGATGATCTTTGAAGGTCCCTTCCAACCCGAACCACCCTGTGGCTTCATGAAGACCCAGCTTCTTCATCAAACAACTGTACGGCCTCATCAAACCTGTGGTTCACCTCTGTAATGCCCCTGCACCCAGCTAAAAGCCGGCCAGAGAGCAAGAGGGAAACTGAGGCACGGGGTGGGGGCTCAGTGGAGTCAGACAGGTGGGGGCCCTGCTCGTGCAAGCAATGTCATCAAGAGCAGGACTCGGGCAATGGGTCTGAGAGGGACACAGCTGGTCTGCTTCCAACACAGGGCATGTGACTGGGCCCAAAGCCCTCTTTGCTGCAGCTTCAGCCCTCCTCTCCCACCCCCTGCCTCAGTGGGGAGGACAACAGTGGCCTTCCCAAACTGCAGGGGGTGTGTGCAGCATCCTCCTCCCAGCTCAGGTGCTTCTGCCGTGCTGCACCCTGTGGAAACGCACCCTTTGGACCAAAGATACCTTGGGAGGAGGAGGAGCCCTCCAATAACCAGCAGATCTTTAGATGGGGGGAAGATTTCTGCATTCAAACCTAATTCACACAAGAGCTCTGTACTACCAATAAATTCACTGATTTTCTCTTCTATTCAGTCTCCAGCACCAAGACCAAAGCACACAGAGGCAGAGCAGCACACAAAAAGCTCTCCCAGTCATTGCTGTTCCTATGGCAACTCTTCCTCCTCCTCCTACTCTTCCCCCATCATGTTTTCAGATAAAACAACAAAATACAAACTGAACTAACTGCGAGTGCCTGCAGCTCTCTGGGTACTGCACCAGGAAAGTTTGCAGAAACTGAGAACCCCACTTCTGCATTGTGGTGGTTTCACTCAGGATTGTCATGTTCTTGCTTATTTACTCCTGACAAGCTGTGGTCCAGCTTGAAAGAAGGTGGAAATGTCAGTAAAAATGCAGAAAACCATCTCTTTAACATCCCAAAGCCTCTCATCTGGGTTCAGAATAAGGAGAGCTTCCATTAAAAAAATGAGGGTGGTTAGAGCCTGAAATGGAGAGAGAAATTGGTGACATTTTGTGAAGGGTCAGAAGGTCTTTTTGAAAGTCTGGCCTTCAGCCAAAGTCCAGCCAGCTCCCTCCATGCTATTGGATGTACCTGAGCATCCCCAGAATCCCCAAACCCATAAGGATTAACAGCAAAATGGGCAGCTCCTCACTGTCACAAGAAGTCACCCCAAGCTGGTGCCGAATCTCACGCAGAACCTCCCTCCCCAGCTCTGCCCATTACACAGGTGTTACTGTTACTGGGCAAAGAGAAGCAAAAGTCCTTACGGTAAACATCAGTTGGCAGCCTCCCAGGATGTAGTCCAGGAAGGAGAAATCTCTGGTTATCTGAAAGAAAAAAACCAAAACAATAGTGTTTCAGCAATTGCCATCATTATTCAGGCTATGCAGGGCCTGTCCTTGGAAATACAAGGGGGGCAGAGGCAGAAGGGATGGGGGAGCTCAAGAAGACCCAAGTTTAGTCAGGGGCTGAAGGAAACATCTCAGTGACACACTCACTTTGCAGGACTTGACAATGATGATCCCAGAGTTCTTGTAACTCTTTTTCTTCTTTTGCTTTTTGGGGTTAATGCACTCTAGCTCGAGCTGTAACACACAAGAGAGACCCTGGTGTGAGAGCAGTGCTGGGCTGTGCCACGCGGCTGCAGATGCCACCAGCAGCACGTCCTGGGGGTACCCTCCCTCCAGTGCTGAAAGGGAAGATTTTATTGCCAGGCTACAGGTTGCAAATCCAGAGGAAAAATGGGCTCAATGCCTGCCTCTGGCACCACCACCTTGTGCCGCCCTAGACAGGGCACTTTCATGCCTTTGTGCCTCAGTTTCCCCAGGCAGGAAACTCAGTGTGCCACACATGGTATTTTACACTCCCCATACCTTGGCCAAGATCTCCTGGTTTGCAATCCTAGTGAAGACAGCAGTGCAAAGCCCTGCTATCCAGGGGCCTTCACAGCACACCTTCAATCAGGAGGCATCTGCCAAGGGTCTTGGCCAGCACTTCAGGGGAAAATGGGGACGTCTTTGGCACAAAACCAGAGCGGAGTTGCATAGGACCGGCACTCCTGGGGATCAGGCTGCCTCTGCTGCAGGTGCAGCCCCAGCAGCAAGTCACACCTCCCCTTCTGGCCCCCCAGACCACAGGGCACCCCCAAATCCTGGGAGCTGCTTCAGACATCCCAGCAGAGCCTGATTTTCAGCAAAGTCTGCCTTAGCTCTCTCTAGCTCAGCTGTTTTAGCTACAACCACAGCCTGGGTCACTCATGGTGTGGATGGAAGGAGAAAGGAATTTAGACTTGGCTTCTTAGCACAGGTTGGGGGTGCAAGTATCAAGGTCTGTCACCAACTCTGAGGAGCCCCTTCCTCATTCTTCCCCAAAAGCATGTCAGCACTTACTGGAGAGGCATCCTGGGCTTCACACAACCTGGCCACTGAGGTCTGGAACTCCCCAATGAAGTCGTGTCCCCCATCGCTGTCGTAGTCGTAACACACCACCTGGGGTGGAAGGAGCACAAAGCAGCCTCAGACACAGGAGCTATCTCCTGCAAGGAAACATGCTGAAGTCCCCAACCTCTCCTGCTGGAGACCCCAAAGGAGGTGGTTTTTGTTGTTTTGGATGTTTGATGCTTTGGGTTTTTTAATAAGCCAGCCATGGGGGTTTAGATGTTTAACAGTCAGTCCCAGAGGCTGATCCCCACGATACAAGCCAGAGGGCTCTCTGTTACCTTTATCAGCTTCTCCATATCTCCATCACACAGTGACACCAAAGGCACAGTGAACGGCTTCCAGACGGGGTCCAGTGTGTATTTGATCACCTGGGGGGTGGGAGCAGAGGAATGCTGTTACAATGGGCACATCCACAGGTAGAAATCAGCACAGAGCAGGGACACATCTCCAAGAGCAACCCTGAACCAGGTTCCCAGTGGGGCAGGCCAGGCAAGCTGTCTCAGCCCCCTCCTGCCTCCATAACTGAGACACAGCAGCTTCCCCTTCTCAGGCTGCAGCACGTGTGAGTTAAAAGAGGTTTGTTTTCATTGCATTGGGTGACTTATCCACCTCTGGGAGAAATGAAACAAAACTGCCTGAGAGAACAGCTGTGGCACACTGGGCAGCATGGGCACAGCCATGCCCAGAGCACAGGCACAGCCACTCACTCCACAACTCCCAGGCCAGCAGCTACTATTTATGCCCTCTGCATCCCACTGCTTGCCCTCTACCCACTGCTTACAGCCCCCCAGCACCCAAACACAGCCTGAATCCATCTGGGGTCTGACCACCGAGAAGATGGAGAAGCAAGATGCTGCAACCAGCCCTGGAAAGCCAAAACAGCCCTGGGCACATTAAGCTCTCTTGTCTCATCTGTGTAACATCTGCTGCCTGAGCTGGAGAAATATTAATTGATGCTTTTTGACATTTCCTGAGAGAATGCAATTGCTTAGTACAAACCTAAGCAAACTCGAGTGGGCTCCAGGCACGTGCTGTGTGCATCGGAGGTGCCTGCGGGGCAGGCAGAGATCCTCTTTCACAGAAGGTGTGGTGCTCACAAAGAGAGATTCACATGGATATTAAGAAAGTCAGGCACAGGCAGCAAATTAACCTTTCTCTGTGCAAGGCAAACATGGGGGATGTCTGGCGTGAAGGACCTTGGATCTTTGCAGCTGGAACAGTCACAGCACAGAGCAGTGAGGAAGAGATCCATGGCTGCTGCTGAGGGCAAACACCTGCACGGGACTTGGAACAGGCACCTTGTTTGACAGCCAGGCTCTTACTGAGAGCGGGGGAAACCCTGACACTGCAGGAACAGTTTAGCTGAATTTGTAAACACCTCCTCCAGGAGCCTGGGTGAGCAGGGGGAGCCCACTCACCCCAAGATGCTGCCCCCAGACTGCCAGCCCCCCAAGGTGGGTGGGGTAGGATCCAGCATCTCCAGCTGAGCATTCACACTTGTGCTTAGATAAAAAGCTGCAACAGTGCACTAATCCTGTCCTGTCAGACCTGCCCTGTCTGTTGTGGCAGGAGAAAAGCCACCATCAGACTGAGAGCTGGTTATATTCCTGCACTGAAAGCTGCAAGAATGGAGAACTTTATTTCTTCGTATCCAGTCTCAAAACACAAAGATGGTCACAGAATCATAGAATGGTTTGAGTTCTAAGGGACCTTAAAGATAATCCTGTTCCAACCCCCCACCATGGACAGGGACACCTTCCACTGGACCAGGGTGCTCCAAGCTCTGCCCAGACTGGCCTTGAACACTTCCAGGGATGGGTCACCTAATGTGGGATTCCTCCTAGGGCAGCTGGATGCATTCAGGGCTAGCAAGGTGGAGGCTGTTGGAGCATCCATTACTTGAAAGGAAACTTGGCTACACCTTGACCCAGTGAGACAGGACAGTGGAGGAACTGAGCAGCAACTCAGGGAAAACACCAGTATAGACATCTGCTCCCCACAAACCTGACCTGCTTATAGAGATCCCCAAAATAGCTGTGGCACAGTCACCTTCCCAAATCCCATACCTCTTCCCGGAGGACAGGCTAGAGGCCGCCCCAAATCTCCACATCTGAGAAATACGTCTTGTTGAGTCAAAGCCCAGCTACCCACACTAAATCATGAGAAAAAAACTAAGCAAGACCTCAGTCTGCTCCCACAGAAATACAGGAGAAATACTAAGGTTGATACACAGAAAGGTGTGTGGGAAAGCACCAAAAAAACAAACAGCAGAGTTGAGATTATAAGGATGGCCTGTATTGGTACCACAAGACACACAGTGTTACCCACATCCTGGTGCTCACGTGCCTGTGGGTGTATGAGTGAAGGAAGTCCTCATGGGCTTCACACAGACATGGTAAAACCGAACAAACGGAGAGAGTTTGTAAATAAACACTTTCTCCTTCCACCTGAGCTCATCCTGTGTTTCGTTACAGCAGTGTCTTGTGATGGTACAATAGGCTCCTTAACCAGGCCTTGAGGGGACAAGAAAAGGGATGGAAAAAGAAGGGTGTGAGATGGGGTGGAATGGAGCTCTCTTCCTCCGCCATGGAGGCTGCTGTGAGTCCCCCCCTCCAGTGATTCCCCCTCCTCTCTCTGCCAGCTGCCGGGAACTATGTGCAAACTAAAAAAGCCTTGAAACAAGCATTGAGGAGAAGAAAAAAAGCAGTTGAAAAGTACTTATTAGTCCATTGTTAAAGCAGAAGCCAGCCTGTTTCTCCCTGCCCATGCCGTGCCTGGTATTCCTGACATCACTGGCTTTAGCAGCTTGAGAACGTAACAAGAGGGAGCTCAGGTCACAATATCACAGCAGGTACAAATGAGGGAGAGGAGGGGTCGGCTGGCCCTGATCAGACCCACCAAGACCCTGGCTCTCTGCCTCCTTGGCTGTGGCTCTGGCTCAATGAAACCCGAGGCCAAGTGCTCATGCACTGAATCTGGAGTTGCCTGAACACCCAGCTTAGGTGAAGGTGTGGCAAAAGCTCATTTTAACCTTTCTCCACCTCACACCACCTCTCTCCAACATCTCCCCAGGTCACAGCTCATCCTGATGCATCCTACAAATGGAGGGAGAGTGGTCCAGGGCTCAATCTAAGCCCAGAATGAGACTAGAGATTAACTTGGGCTTCAAGACCATCTCCCTCTCTGCATACTAGATGCAGCAGTGGATAGCACAGAAAAGATCTCAAGACTTTGCTGGCCTCAGTAAGTCTTCATCTGCTGAAGCCCAGCAGCCTCAGCTGGACACCAGGAAGAGAGCTGTAAGGTTTTGAAATCCCTGGATCCCACCCATCTCTACAGGCAATGGGTGAGGTAATGCCATGAAGGGCAAGAGGAGCTGATGGAGGGTGGAGGGTGGAGGATGGAGGATGGGGGGTGTCTCAGCAGCTCAGGTTGGAGTTTTGCTCACCTCTGTTCTGTGAACCAGCATCCACTTCCCATCGTCACCTGGTTTATGAAACTCCAAAAAGGGGTCTGACTTCCCAAAAAGGTCCTGGAGGGAGAAGAACGGGATGGGTTACACGGTGCTCTGCGAGCAACAGAGGTCCAAGAGAGATGTTTCCCTGGCAGTGCCAGCCCTGCAGACACTCCCCTGTCCTCATGCGGCCGGGTCAGGCACACTGGCAAACAGGCAGCACCCACGGGCAGCATCCTGCCCACCTCCCTGTCCTGGTTCTGTGAATCCCCTTGATTTCCCACCACATTTTGGCACAGCGGGTGTGTTGGCACCCCAGCACGAGCCTGTACCCGACAGGCTCTCTGGACACAGATGCCACGGAAAACAACCCCAGCTGGGAGGCAGCTGCATTTGGGCTTGGAAAAACATCCAAAGCTTCAAAGGAAGAACAGAATTATGAAGTGTCTTGGGGGAGAAAGGAAAAAAAAAATCCACCCTCCTACACACAGCAGTAAAGCATAAGCAGAGGAAATCTTTAAGGAGAGAGCTGCCCTGGTGTTGACAGAGATCATGTAACACCCTCCGAGATACGCAGCCCTGAGTCAGTGTGTGCTGCCTCTCCTGCCAGCGTCTCCTCAGATAATCCCCCGACAAAGGGCTGCTGCTTTATGAGGAGTATGTACACATACACACACACCCCAGCTGGGAATCGGCACGGGGGCTGCTTCGGCACCCGCAGCCCGGGGAGGCGGGAGGCGCCGGTGGCACCGACAGGGAAACTCCAGCTTGTCTAGGCAGAACTTCATTCCCATTCAGAAAAAAACAAGAAGTTGCTAACGAGAAACTAAGTCCCAAATATTCCAGACCATCTACTGAGAACTCAAGTTATTTCAGTTGCGTTTCCCTCCTAGAGGGAGGTGGGTGTCTGAGTCCTTCAAAGAGCTGGAGGAACTTTTTATGGGTTTGAACAGGAGCTTTTTGGGGTTCTGAGTGATGCAGTGGGGATGCAAGAGGGTGTGCATGAAGGAGGAGGAAACACGGACACTCCAGGAACTCCTGTCCACAGCCAGCCCAGAAAATGGCAGCTGGGATGCACACGGATTCTAGCGATGTCCCAGCAGAAAATCTGTCAACATTTCTATCTAAATCCTGTTTCTGAAGCCAACCAGAAAAGTAAATCACTGCAAAGTGTTTTGGCTTGGGGAAACTACAACCTGCTTCAGTCAAAATTCTTCTGCAGAGAAGCAGACCATAAAGGCTCACAGGGATGCTCTCTGGTGAGATGAGGTTATTTTTTTCCTACCCTTTTTCACACATTTGTAGGGTAGAAACACAAGCCATTCCTTCTGCAGCATTATGGTTATAAGCACAGCTCTGGTCCTGCTCACCCACCACCTGGACTTGGCACTTTCAGGCTTCACAGATGGATTAAAGAACCACTGGTGGGTACCCGACCCTGCCTGTGCTGGCTTAACCTCCAACCCAAGGCAGCTTCACCAGTACCAGCCCAGTGTGGGCTGGTGGAGGCAGCAGCTCCGAGGGCAGCGGGGAGCTTTGAAGGATGTCTGCTGCCATCCCACGTGGATCAGCCCAGCTTGCAAGTCCGGTCGGCCTTGTTCTGTTCAAAGCAGGGTAGGAGATGCCTCCAAGCCACAAGATTGTGGGCTGCTATTTTAAAACATCAAACCCACACACATCTCACCCCCGCTAACCTGGCGGGAGATGGAAACCGAGCAACCAAAGAAGCTCAGCAGAGCAGATCAACCTGAAAATTGATCCAGGAATCGAAATGATCCAAACCAGTTTTTGCACACCATGGAGAAGGAGGGCAGAGCTGGCACTTCTAGCAGATACAGCTCCCTAAATCACAGCCTTCAGCAGCATGTCTGGCTCACAGTGCTTGCTGTCCCCCAGCCACACTGAAGCATCACTGCCCTCCTGCTGTCCCCACCACTATGGGGCAGGACAGCTCTGGGCCTCACATGGCTGGTCCCAGGTGGAAGCACCTCCTCTTCTGCAAGACATTCTATCTTTCAACAACTCTCCCAAGAACTGATCTGACATAAGGTACGAGAGCCTCACGCTGAATCTGCTGCTGACATGCTCCTGCTTTGCAGCTTCAACATTTAAATCAAGGTAGTGAGCTGCAGGTGGAGAGAATAGACATGGGATGGGGAGGAGGCCCTGCCTGCAGCCTCAGAGAGGTCCCAGCCTCAGGGTAGCCATGCCAGAAGGAGCTGCCTGGGGCTGAACACAGCTCCAGGCTGGGTTTGTGACACATCTGCCAGTAAGGCATGCCCACAGCTTCAGCTTGGTGTGTGCACCAAAGATGATCCCGTGACCCCACTACGAAATCCTGTGAGACCCAACCCCTTCCTGTAAGGCCTGAGTCCCTAGCCATGCTCCCCAGCTCCATGCTGTGTGGTGCAGGGTGCTGTAACTCCCCAGGCTGCAATCTTGGCCTTGGTTTTCTTTTGTTCATTCAATTTTTCATTGTGTTTCCTAAGGTTAAACCAGTTTTACCCCGCTCCCACAGCTGCATTTCATCCATAACCAAAAACGACCCAAAAATACTGTTTTCCATCCAATTTCCTTGTTCAAGGGATATTTTAACTTGCATGAAGTGACCTGAGCATCCTTTGCTCATGAGTAGGATTTTGAGCACTGCAACTCTGTGCTGCAGTATGGGAACTGGCAAAGAAACCTTGTTAGTTCTTGGTGACAGCAGGTGGTCACTGAGCACAATATTTCTGCTGACACCTAGAGATGAAATGAAGTTTGTTATTTGTTATCTCTTAAGAGGGGCATTTGGCTCCTTGCACTAGGCAAGGTAAGTAGAAGGGTGAGAAAACAGCCATTTCCAACAAGTGGGAAAAAACACTTGGATAAACCAGATACCTGTCCAGTTTGGACAGTGGGACTGGATGAACCACATCTTCTGCCCCAGCAAATACCCCTCTGCCTGGCTGCTTGCTTTACCCTGTTTTCAAAGAAACCGGGGGCCATCCTGCCAATGAAACAAGCTCTGGAGAGACTAGGAAGAAGGAAAAATAATATTCCCATCGATTGCTTAGCAACAGCACTGGTTCAAGAGGAATAGCTCTGGTTGCCTGGTAAATAAGGTCAGAAGATGCCATTCAGAGAGGCTCGCTGTTTCCTGTGCATCATATCCAAAGCAAAGCTCATGTGTTACCTGCCTCTGTGAGATCCACACTTCTTCCCTGGAGAAGACAGGCCCTACAGTTTGATACAGAAGCAGATGTTTGCTCCCTTCCCAGAGGGGCTGAAGGCAACAAGCCAGGAGCTCTCAGCACATCTAAGATATGGAGTCAAGGGGCATCAAAACTTCCAGCTCTGTCAGGAGTTGCTCCAAACAACTGCCACTGGAGCAGTGAATCTGCTGTCTCTGAGACATGGTGATACACAGATCCTGTGCCACACACAATCCTTCCATCTCAAGACATGGGATGAAGGAAGAAATACTGTGACAATGGGGAAACTGAGGCACACCTGTACCCAGCAGCCAGCGGATCTCACCCAGTTTCACCCTGATGCTTTCTCCAGTGGGACTGCTTTCTGTCACTGCTACATCCAAAGCAGGATTCTTTAAATCCAAGGACGGAAGTTTAACACTGCATCCCCCAGACACAGCTCCACTCACCTTTTTATCCAGTTTTCTGCCAGCCATGCTCAGAGTAATCACCCTGTTATCAGAGAGCTCCTGGGCAGCTATCTGAAAAACAAGGGAAGGCTGCGTTCATTTTCAGCACAAAAAATGAAGCTTCTGGTAAAAAACTCAACCTCTTTCTTGGGTGTCATTCTGGACTTGGTCTCACATGGCTTTTCTGCACCAGGGCTCATTCAGGAGCTGGAGAAGCCTCCAAGGACCAAGCCAAGAGGAAGGAGAAGCCGTATAAACCCTTGTCAGCAAGATGTGCCACCTCATCCTCCATGTCCCGGGCTGGGCATGGCAAAGCCAGCCATCCCATTCCTTAGGGGAGATGCTGGTAGAACCCAGGACTTTAGCCATGTCTCCACAAAACCACCTGATGAGGCAGCTCCAAGGATGAAGATTCCATGATTGCTCCTGAGGAGCTGCAGCACACAGGAGCACAGCCCAGACCACTTCAGAGTAAGAGACTTTATTCACACGTGCTCCAGAAGGGCTTTGGCTGCCAACCCCCAGTGGGCCAGTTTTGTCTGGAATACGGTCTAATCAGTCTCTTGGTATTTTAAGGGAATGTTTATAACAAAACCCCACATTTATTCACTTTTATTACAAGCTATTTTCTGAATCACTTCTTTTTTTTTCCTGCCCAATCATCTGCTCCCCACCTCTCCTTCTTCTGATCTCTTGGGGTGGGCTGAGATGTTCCCCAGCATTCCCAGCTACATCCTCCTTCTCCCAGGGCAGAGGCCAGCACCAGAACAGCCAGGAGCACAGCACGGACACTGTCCTTGTGCACAGTGTCCCAAGCATGGCTGGTTGCTGGCTCTTACAAGGGGCTGTCCTGCACTGAAGTTATGCAGTGCCATTACACCAAGGCTTTCAGAAAAACTTGCAGGACTCCAGGGGATGATTTTCTACAGAACGAGCAATCGGAGGGTTTTTGGCACTTAGGAGATCTGGGAGCTGGCAGAGATGAGGAGGCAGAGATGCAGCTTTTGCATCTGCCTGGGCAGCTGGGTGAGGGGATGAGCCACAGCTCCTGGACAACCTCCCGGCCTCCCCATGGCAGACACAGCTCTGGTCCACAGAGGATCCATTCACTGCATAGGAACCCCAGATTTCCCCTCTGCTCCATACCGAAGTTCCCTATTGCCATGCCACGGCATTACTTTTCTCTCCCATTTAGTCCCTGGTGGGTGCAAGCAGTCACCAAAACCAGCAGGCGGAAGAGGATGTAGGGAAGTGGATGAAATCTGCCCTTTCCTGAGCCCCACAAAAGCATGCCCAGTTGGTCTCCAGTACTTTAGGGCTCGCTGTAGGTTGTGGAAAAGCCAGGCTGTGCAGACAAGCCAGGAATGTCCTTGTGCCACCCTGCCACAGGTTGCTGGTGGCATCTTCTCTTGGCCAGCATGGACAATGACAACATCCCCTCTGCTATGTCCAGCAGAGGTGTGCAGCAAGATTTTAGGACTGACTTCTACAAACACAGAGGTTTGCTTTGGGAGGTTTGCTTCAAACCTACAGACCCCCACACAGTCCCATCTATTCAGCCGAGGTTCTTCTGCTGTATTCACCCTTGTGGCACCTCAGTTAAGAAAACAGATAGCTGGGCAAAACTGAAAGGAATGAGGGCAAGGAAGTCAGGCTTTGGCTCCAAATTTGCTGAAGCCTGCTCCTCCAGTGGTGTCCATAGCCTGTGCTCCAGCACCGTGCCAAGCAGCAGGGAAGGGTGCGCACCACACACAACCCTGTTGCCATCACCTAGCCCAGGCCAGGGCAAAAAAACCCAGATCAGGAAATCGTATCAGTTGTACAAAATGAAGCAGATATCTCTGCCCCGTGGATGTTTAATGACACATTAGTGACAGAACAGGACCTTCTTTTTTCTAAAGCATGTAACCTTTGAACTTGACTGGAAACGTTTTCAGCTCTTTCCACTCAAGCACCGGACAGGATGTTGAGAGCCTTGGGAATGGCCCCGCTTCTGAACCTCACTGCGGCTTTTCCTCTCGCATTTAAAGACCAACTGCAGCAATTAAGAGAGAAAAATATCTTCCTCTAAATCAAACAGCAATGGAGATGCACCAGGTCCCAGGCTTTTAAACCATTCCAGTGCTTTTAAACCTGACAGAAGTTTAACTCCTTGTTGGCCTTTCCTTCCACAACTTTGCAGCCCAGCTGCACATCTCACAAAACCCGTAACACAGCCAAGATCCAAAAACGATGGGAACTGTGGTAGAATAGAAACACACCTAAATTTAGTCTCTTCTTTTTAAAAAAAAAATCGCTAAAGACATCCGCAGCAGGAAGGCCACTGCCCGAAGGGGTCTGCATCAGAATCAGTGGCTGTTGCTATGAGAGTTGTTGCCATGGCACATCCTCATCCTACAAACAAAATCACCCATCCCTGGAAAAGGAATGAGCCCTCTTACCTGTCGCTGCACCAGAGAGGTCTGAGCAGGCACCTTGTACCAGATAACAAAAAACAGCAGCATAGATTTACTTTGTGCTTCTCCAGACTGAGGTCCTTTTTATTTCTGAGACTGAAGCAGAAGTTGAAGACTTACAGTGCTAAGCACCGGACAGACACTGGGCAAGACTGTCCCTGTCCCAAATAAACTGTCCCCCAAACAGACCAAAGTGGCCAGGAAAACAAGAGGTAAAGCAAAAAATATTCAAGAGATACACCCCAATCTCCTGGACCCCATGTGAGTGTCCTGCATTGCCCCCACCCACCTTTACACAGTCAGAAGTAACACGAAGGAGCAAACTTACTGTTATCATCCCCTTCCCAGCCGGCTTGCCATTCCCCAGAAGGAGAGTCCGTGTTATTTTCTTGCTGGAGACAATCTAGAGAAGCCAAAGACAATAAAGCCACGATAGTACAAGTGATCAAAAGCAGCCTCATAAGCAACTGATCATTGCTCATGTCAGTTAATTCAGATTAAGAATTGTCAGCAGTAGAAGATAGGCACCAATACACAGGGATGACTGTGAGAGTGGGAGTATCACCACTGGCAGCCCAGCCCTCAGGGTGCACGATGCAGAGAAGTGATAGCACAGGAGGCTGAGGCATCACTGCCCACCAAACCCAGGGACCAGTGGAGGAGGTCAGTGGGTCCTCACACAGAGCTACTGCAATTTGTTCCCAGCAAAATCAGCACTCAATCTCTCAAACCCCATTTTACACACTTCCAACATGACCCCTGCCAGCACCTTGCTTGAAGGACACGTTTCCATGGGTGGATCCTGATGACAAGCTGGATGCTCTTCCCCAGCATCATGCTGGACCCCCTGTTCAGGGTCAGCATCCCCAAAGGCATGTTCTCCCCTTCACTTCTGGTTTGTAACAGGATAGACAGAATAAACTGGGAGATGAATTAAACCCTTGAGATTTTTCCCAGCTCAGTGAGTTTCAGTCTCCTTCAGATCTGGGGAACCTCTAATTTTTCCTTATGAGGTGCAGATGCCCACATGGAGATCCAGCAACCTGCTGGAACCACCTGTGCCCTGATCCCACATCTAGTGGGTCCCCTTCTAGACTGGATGAGCTTTAAAGGTCCCTTTCAACCCAAACCATTCTGTGATCCTTGCAATTTCAAAGCAAAACCCCTTTCCATTTGTGAGGAGCCAGCCAAGTCCCAGTGCTTTTGATCCACAGGAATCACCAGCCAGTGTAACCAGATCTCTGTGCCACACTGCGTACAGGCAGGACAAACCTCACAATCCTAGCGGAAATCATGGACACCCTCCAGCCTGGAGTCTAATCCCTGCTACATTTCCTTCGGCCACAGAAGTCATTACAGGCCTTGGAATGATCCAACTGCCCTTTTAAATCCTACTACAGAGCTCCTTAGCCGCACTAAGCAATCCAGCTAATCTGACAGAGCTCCGATGCAAACTCAGAATGGACAAGTCAGATTCTGACTGTGCAGTTGCTGCTGCCCACAGCTGCTCTCCTCTTCTGAGACCTCATGGGAACACCTCACCAGGCAAATTCCAGCCACCAGGAAACCCACGGCAGGGTGGCTGAACCCACAATCCACTTCCTTCACCCCTCTCCTCACTCTTGCACTCATGCCACCCCTCCAGTCCACCTCTGCTCTACCTCACGGGCTGTGCTGCAAGCCCATGCTGGCCACAGGGAAAGGAGGCTAGCAGGATTTCAGGGGGAAAAGGGAAATTAGAAGCTTCCTCCGTTCCAAGCTGGTGTCTTTTTGTGGACTAAATGTCACCATGAAGCTGACATGGGAGCTGCTGCAAAAACTGGGCACCGGTCAAGTTCTCTTTTGCAGAGTGAAAATACTGGTGCAAGATTACAGAGTTCCAAGCTCTCTTCTTTCTGACAGACTAGGCCCACCAGCTGTGCCCAAAGACACAGCAGACAGTGATGCCAGCATGGCAAAACCATCAGCTATTCTGAGAGAGCCCCTGGATGTGAGACCTGCCAACAGCTGCCCATCGCCAGCATCACCAAAGCCCAGGAGGGTCTGTCCAGGCTCATCTCTGGCATAATCACCTTCCCAAGCACCAGAAGGGTTGAGATCATCTGAGAGACCCAACAAGCAGGAGGAGATGGTTCAGACCCTTCCCCCTTCCTCCCCACTGCATATGGATAATGTTCTTCTCCAACATGAGCCTGCAGAGCCCTGTTCAGGAACAGCAAGGTTTCAGCTTGGTTTCCTTACGTCCATGAACTCTCTGCTTGCAGCTTCTGCAAGGCCATGACCTTCACATGCAGCCCTTGCTGAGCTGCCCCACACTGGAGCTGGCTGTGTAACTAACAGCAGAACGAATGGTAAAGGATGGGCTTGGGCTGAACCACTGAACACAGACCAGAGCTGTTGCCTGTACTGTCTCTTAACTTCTGCAGGAGCAGAATTAGGTCATCACAGAGCACTTCCAAAATTCCAGCCATTAAACTTCAAACTCTGTAAATGTCAGTGCTCTTCTAACACATCAAGGTCTTGAGCTGGCAGTAGTAAAGTCCCTGGTCCTGCCTGTCACATGCAGTGCCATGCTGCAGTCTGTGTAACAAAGCAATTGTGTTCATGAGCCTCCCTGAGCACCTCCCCATGCTGACCCACCTATTACAGCTCTTCCTTCCTCCCCATTCCCAGCACAGAACACAACAGAAGCAGTTTCTCCCAGCTTCTGCATTTGTGCCAGGTACCACAGCAGCCCTCAGCTTCCGGATGCTGCAGAAAGATGGAAAAAATCCCCCTCATTCCCTGCTTCTGAGCCAGAGGACAAAGACATTTGGAGAATGTGGCTGCCAGCTTCTAACAGGGTCTGGGCTCATGAATGAAAAGACCTTCCAAAAACTCATAAACCGCATTGTGTCCCGAAAGCTTTTCCACAGGAAGAGCAGAAGACACATTCCAGCACCAACGTGCTCAGGCAGGAGGGATGTTTTGCTACACAACAGCAACGGACAAAACTTCCAGAAAGAGAAAAACCAAACTGAGATAGAAAGGCAGACTAACTTTAGGCATGCATCCTAACTTTAAATATCTGGAAGTTTCCCAAGTCCAAATCCAACTGGTCATTAAGGCCCTGACTATAACCCATAGTAAGATAGAGGTATCGCTAAATGCCCCCATCTGATGCCTCTTTGCCAGCACCAGAAGAGACCCACACCATGGTTAGCTTAGACTTGAACAAATAGACAGTGGCCCTGATGTGGAACTGTTCAACCTCAACAGCTGAAGTGTGACAAGCAAATTAAATTTGTCTTTCCAGGAAGGAGCCAGAAAGCTTTGCATCAGGTAAGAAGAGCAGCTGCAATCTCACCACATCCCTATGGCTGATGTGTTTTGGGGTCAATTGCCACAGGGAGCTCAGACTCACCGTGCCCAGCGTGCAGGAGAACTCGCCCAGGAAGTCATGCTCATACAGCTGTGTGCTCGACTTATCCTGGTCAAACAGCGCAAACTTGAGCTTCTGCACTTCTTCAAAGTGGTAGTCAATGATGAACTTCTTGGCGAAAGCTGGGTTGAGGTTGTTCACAGCTGTCTCTGTCCTGTCCAGCTGCAAAGAAAAAGAGGCATTTAGGCAAATGCATCTTACAGCTTTGTCACTGAAACTGAGTTCAGCCAGAGCCACCCAGAAACCCAGTGGTGACCATCAGAACAAGCAGGGCAGGCCCTCAGCAGAGCTGTCCTAAACACAGGCTGTGACACTCCGGTGCACAAGCTGGGATCCATGTGAACACACAGTGGCACCTCATGCAGAGCTGCCTTCCCGAGGATGGGGTACCCAGGGCTGGACAACCCACCCCGTCCAACAGCCAGGATAGAAGCACCCACCCAGCCAAGGTTTGGCATGGAGTTAAGGATCACTGAAGCCAGAATTGCTTCATTTGCTTCTAAGCCCTGTTCTCCCAGGAGCTGAGGCTCTCACACACCTCTGATCCTCAACCAGACCCCCACAGCTGTAGTGTCAAACTTGTTTCTTCCAGGCTGTGCAGCCAGCAACAAGGACAAGCAAAACAAGAAGTGTCATGAGCCAGAACACAACTCTCTAGCATTTCCATCTAGACCTCAAACCAAAACATCCATGTCGTTTCTTCTTTATTGGTGTTCCATAGAAAAAAAAGATAAAAAACCATCTCCGCTGTCCCTTTTTCATAGATTTCATCCAGCATTAGTAGAAACAAGAGGCAGGAAGGGCCTAGAGACAAAACTTCAATAGACATTGTGACCCCGAGCTATTGCAAGCAGGCTGGAAGCAATGATGTCGCTGATGAACTGGAAGGGCATGCACAGAAGATGGTGGAAACTGGAGGGCACGTGGGGAACCTGCTGTCAGAGGGGAAACACCACGGCTCTCTGCACCATCCCACAGCCAAGAGCAGTGATAAGAGCAGAGGAAACTTGGCAGGCAGCTGGTGGAAATGTGGGTTTACAACACTGCGTGGCACAGGTGGAGAGAAAGCCTTGTGTGAGCCAAAAAAAAAATAAAAAAATCCTGAGGGCAGTCATGATGGAGATCCCGGAATGCTGCCCCCCAGTAATGGAATGTTGCTCCAAGACCCCATAACTCACACTGCAGGAGGGCTGGGAAGGGTGGCAGCACCAGCTGGGATCCTGTCACGAGCTTGCACAAAGACAAACTCCCATGATTTTGGCCACAGTGTTAGAAAATGGGAATACTGAGACACTGAGGCTGAGAAAAGCTGGTGTGTTTACTTCTGGAAGTCAGTGGGTAAGGAGAGTCTGAATTCTAATGTCAGGACTCCTATTCCTCCCCAGACACCCTGAAAGACATGAGACAAGGGCAAGTCTAGAGCCCAACATGCAAAATACCCTGATGAAGCCGAAAGGGGCAGGAAGGGCATGGGCACCAGAGCCTGAGAGCTGAACAAGAAACACCCACAGCTGGGGGAGGAATCCTCCAGCATGCAAAGCAAGCAGGAGCTTTGTCAGGAGAGCAACAGTTGGTATCATACTGACATCAGTGTTCAGCCTGGAGAAGATAAGGCTCTGGGGAGACCTCTGAGCACCTACCATCATGTAAAGGGGCCCAAGAGATCTGGAGAGGGACTTTGGACAAAGATCTGGAGTGACAGAACAAGCGGGAACGGCTTCAAACTGACAGAGGGCAGGTTTAGATTAGATATTCTGAAGAAATTCTTGCCTCTGAGGGTGGTGAGTCACTGGCACAGGTTGTCCAGAGAAGCTGTGGTTGCCTCATCCCTGGAAGTGTTCAAGGCCAGGTTGGATGTGGCTCTGAGCAACCTGGCCCAGAGGAAGCTGTCATGACAGCACTGGCATTTTGCCATATCACCCCATTATCCCAGGATATGGCAACAAGGACTACTAAAAGAGAAGGAAATGCAGGCACTGGCCAGTATGATTTTACCAAAAGCTGCTGTCCTTGGTGTCTGGAAAGACCATCCCATCTCTCTGTGGGACAGCATAACGCCTCTGGCCATGCCATGGCCCTGGCTGGCATTCCACCTTGTCTTGCAGCCAGGACACCCAGTCCTGGGCAAGGCTGAGCGGCCTGTGCATCCCAGATCCCAGGGCAAGACCTCTCTGGAAAGCAGCCCCTGTGCTGGCATCCCTGGGCAGCACCAGGCTGTGGGACGGCGGGATGTCTGCCAGAGCTGCCGAGCCAAGAATAAGCAGAGCAGAAAAAAGCTCCAAAAAAAAAAAAAAAAAAAAAAAAAAAAAAAAAAAAAAAAAAAAAGCAAACACATACCTTAGTCCCAAAGAAACTCATTCAGCACAGAAGGCAGGTTTTGGAGGGGCTCAGTGGAAATGTGGTGAGTTTGCTATATATACACCCAACGATCACAGGGTTTTTTTGAAATTGCTCGCTTAGTCTGTCTTAATTGCCAAGAAAGGACTAAAGTAAATGCTGTGTTCCCAGAATAGCCACCTGCTGCACTCCGGGGAATCAAACCCATCAACAGCAGTGGGCTGTGAGCTGCCCAGGGCCACACAGCTTCACACAGATCCTCCCCTCTCTGCTGCCATCCCGTACCGAGGGAGCCGAGCATCTGCTCAGGGATGCTGTGGACCAGGAGCAGAGGGCATCCACTGCTCTGCTTTATTTCAGCAGCACGACGCACACAAATCCCCCTTCAGGCCTAGGAGAGGAGATTGCACAGGCAGCAGAGATGGATTTTAGGTCCTTCCACGTTCTTTGAACTACTGGGAAGCCAGGGACCAAGGGGAGCCAGTCCTTTCACACCCAGACCCCAGTCTGAAGGAGGTAACTTGAGGTCCCATCTCCAGCTCCGTTCCGGAAGAGGCGGCCAAAGGAAGGCTATGAAAATCCCAGCCAGCTTGAGGTAACCTTGGGAGTGATGAGGCTTTCTTCAACACCCAGATTCAACAGTTTAATCTCCTTCCTAGTGCCAGGGTGAAGCACAACAATATCCCAAACCCCAGCTGACAGCTGCACAAGGTTTGATCTTTGGTTTGGTGAGCACAAATCACCTTGCTGGTGACCGTCAGAGATGAGGCCTCTTCACACACCATCCCTCACCTGCCATCAGCTCCTGCCATTCCCTTCACCCCAGTGCTTACGGATCTGCAGTCCCTGGAAAGAACAGAGGTGCCTTTGCCACCCAGAAGCAGAAAAGCACAAGGGTTTTAAAGAGGCAGCCAGGCTAACTAAAGAAATCTGTTTGGATAAGAGCCTCAAAGGACCACAAAGACAATTAGAGGGAGGGAGTGCCTCTCCTGTGAGAAAAGGCTGAGAGACTTGGGATTGTTCAGCCTGGAAGACAGAAGGCTCAGGGGAGACCTTAGAATATCTGAAAGGGCTAGAAGAGAGCTGGAGAGGGACTTTGGGCAAGGGCCTGGAGTGACAGGACACGGGGGAATGGCTTCAAACTGACAGAGGGCAGGGTTAGGTTAGATATTTGGAAGAAATTGTTCCCTGTGAGGGTGGGGAGGCCCTGGCACAGGTTGTCCAAAGAAGCTGCAGCTGCCCCAGCCCTGGAAGTGTTCAAGGCCAGGTTGGATGTGGCTTCAAGCAAGGGCCACGGCAGGGTGGTAGGAAAGAGGTGATCTTTAAGGCCACTTCCAACAGAAACGACTCCATGATTCTTTGATTCTGCAAATCAAGCACAAAATCAGGGAATCATCTCCAGCAATAGCCCTTGTGCTCAGTGAATGCAGCTGGACAGTCTTCCAGTGCTCAGAGGGAGGTTGGCTGGAGACCTTCAGGCATCCTCAGCACATGGAGGTGCTTCATGCTCCAACACGGGGAGATGGCGTCTGAAGTGTCAAGGGAATTTCATGCTGAAGGTGCAGGATGGCCTGGATGACTCAGTGGCACAAAGGCAGCTGCAGGGCTGAGTCATGTGTCCCTTGTCCCTGTTCCTGGCACCACAGGTCAGCTCTTTCATGGCTTCTGTGAGATGACATCACCGGGCAGAACATTTAAACATCACCCATCTTCGCTTCCCAGCCTGTGGTTTATTCCCCCTCCCTCCCTCCCTCCCCCCCCCCTCCAAGGCTGATTCACAAAGATTTTTTAATTCCGATTAAGCTCATCGAGACAAAATAATTGTATTTGGGAACAAATGTGACAGCTAGAAAGAACAGTGAGCAGAAATCTTCCTGCTGGCATCAGCTGGTGCCACAGTTCCACTGTCCAGCTCAGAACCAGCACCAGGGCTGGTGCCAAAGGAGGAGAGCCACCATCTAAACCAGGAACAAGGCTTGGGACACGTCCCTAATGTGGTGTGGAGGACAAAGGGGCAGTGAGGTGGGATGGGTTCACACCAGTGAGCTTATTCTGTCCTCATCCATTCCCTGCGGTTTGGCTGTGTTATTAAGGCCACCACTTTCAGACAGGAGAGGTTGATCTTAGGGCAAGGGGCACAACTGTGTGGCCAAAATCCACGCAGAACAAGGGGCTAGCTCTGAACCACATGGCATGAGTTGCCAAAAGTCCACCAAACATCCCATCCACGAGGCTCTCATGGGCAATCCCACCTCTCCAGACCCTGCCCGGCACCCAGCCACGGCCCAAACCCACACACCACTCCTGCCACGTGTGAGTGCTGGGGATCTCGATCCCAGCAGTGTCCCCGAGGTGCCACTGACCAGAGCCAGCTCAGTGGCACAAGCACACCACACCCCATGCCAGCCATTCCACCTCTGCTGACACCACGGCAGCAGAGCAGCGAGCGAGCTGCTGCTCAAGGCTCACGTCCAGTGCCTTCCTTGCCAATTAAAAAGAAGCTAAAAATAGCAGAGGAAAAGAAAGAACAACTCTAAAAGCACCACGTATTTGTGTTGCAAAGGAAGCTTTGAGATCAAAACCGCTGGACTGAGACATTACTGACGGAAATAGAAATTCCTGAAAAGCAGAATTAGGTCAGAGTTGACACCTATCAAAGCTGGAAAGCTCATTAATCTCATCCAGGCTGTTGAAAAAAGTTAATTGCAGATCATGGCAAGGTGAGGTTTTCCCCTACCCTCTCCCTGCTGAACATGAGATCAGTTGCTGGACACCTGAGGTGGTGCCCATTGATTCACCAGCTCCTTGGCCAAGTACCTGAAAAAGTGAGACCACCTAATTTCCCAGGAACTGGGGAAATTTTTGTTTGGTTTACATGATTTAAATCCCTTAATGCTCATCTTCTGCTGCACCCAACGCAGGTGCCCATCTCCATCACACATCCATACTCTGCCTACCCTGCTCCCTCCCAGACCAACCATCTACAGCTGCAGGTATTAAATGGAATTTGCAGTTAAAGCCAATGCCCAGCACAAAGCAGAAAGTACTAATGGGGGAAGAACCAGTTGTGACACAGAAGAATTCACACAGTGGTGCCCCACACAGCCTCAGGAGCACCAGAAAAGCTTCCACTGCTGCTCAGGAAAGAATGAGCACAGAGAGAAGGACACCAGCACGAGCAAACCACAGGAGGAGTAAGTCCACTCAACATCAGGACTTACCTCCACCCACTTCCCGTTGACTTCCATGAAGAGGACACAGAAGGGGTCGGATTTGGAAGTGACATCCCTGTCCAGAAGGTTTTGGCCGCAGATGGACAACTCGACTTTGCAGACACAGTACTGGGAGCCGACGGGCCCCGCCGGCGTGGGAGTCATGGTGTACGCCATGGACTCCGGTGGCAGCAGCTCCAGGCAGTCTGTGGGACAGGAGCACAGGGACAAACATCAGTGCTGGGAGGCAGCAAACGTTCTGTCAGCACTGCTGAGCTGGGCACAGGGTGGCCACAGGCAGAGCCTCTTGTTCTAAGTTGCACACGTGATCTAAGCCACAAGGCTTTCCTGGCTCCATCTCCCAGATGTCCTGAGTGGGAGCCCAGCAGAGCACCCACGACCTGCTGCGGGTTTGCTCCATAAATAACAGATTTTCAAGGAAAGGTAACATCTTCTGCTTATCCCCTCAAGGGAGAGGGGACTCCCCAGCCTCCTCTTCCAGCATGCTGGGCTTTTTTTTGTGGTGAGGAGCCACATTTCCACAGCACCTTTCAGCACAAACCTGATCGTTGTCTGGCTGTCCCCAAGCAACAGACCGCAGACCTAAGATACAAGGGGCAAACTTGAGCTCTGCCCTGCAAATCATCATAGGGAAAGGGGTGAGACTGTGAGGATGAGTGTGGTGCAGGTCAGCTCCAGCCCTCACTCAGCCCCATCTCCACTTGGCTTCCCAGGCCAGCAGAGAACAGTGGCTCTGGCAGCAGTTAAAAAGTGAAGAGACGCGTAAGGCAAATGTGACAACCACTGCATGACCTGCAGCATGATTTACAGGGATGATTTACAGGGCCCTGACTAAAAATCCATTTAAAATCTTATCAAAAGTCTGCTACCAAAGCCATTTTGCAGAGATAAATGCATTTTATACCATTATTAGTGCAAAACCCCATCCCGCAGGACAGTCTTGACTTCTGATGTACATTTTACTTGTCAGAAACCACCAACGGTGTTCAGTGGAGAAGAAGGGGGAGAAAAAGGAGAAGAAAAAGCACTTTCTGATTAATTTATACTAATAAACCTTTGTGGCAGTGGTTGCTAGTGGAGAGTGAGCTCTTCTCAGCAGCTGCTTCAATACCTTTTGTCTGCTTTTTCAAGAGTGGCTCCTGGCTCACCCACTTTATCTGAAACCCCCAAACATTGCCTTCCTCCACCTTGATAAACCATCTGCTTCTGTTTGGCATTGAAACCCCAATTAATATTATCTATTTGTTTTGCCTGGGTATGAGTATTTACAAGCCCTTGTGCTGCCGGGAGCTGGGCTGCTGCCCTTTTCCCTTGCAGCTCAGCCTCCAAGCTGGAATGGGGACGGAGGGCAGGGATAAGGTGATCCCGACAGGGCTGTGGAGACGGGGCTCCGGGCTCACCACTGGCGGTCCTGAGTGCTCAGCCCTGCTGCAGTGAACCCTGAGCAGGAAACAGCTCCAGCTTCCACGGCTTGGAGCCCTCCTCTTATGCCTGCCAAGATCTCTGCTTGGCACTAAGTCACCAGAAACAAGCCCGGTTTTAACCCCCACCACTAAACACAAACTCTTCATCCCAGCCTGCTGCTCGGGGAAAGAGTAGTGCAAACATCCCAGTTCCCTAAGAACCCAGAAACCTCTCCAGAAGAAGGAAATCCCCATCCCTGGCTGCACGCACTCATGTACATCACCAAAACAGCACCCACGTCCCTTTCTCAGGTGTGGCTCCCCCTTTCCTAGACCAAGCCCGTCTCGTGCCATCACTCCCTGTACACAGGGGCACACTGCTGGAGTGGCAGTGTGACACCAGAATGGTGGCACATGTGGACAACCTTCCATCTACTGCAGCTTCAAGGAGGAACACGTGGAGAAGTGAAAGTCCTCATGGCTCATCCGCCGTGGCTGGGGGACCGGCTCCAAAGTGCCCGTCCCTGCCTCTGCTCCACCCAAGCCCATGTTGCCAGCTGCAGCTAAAGTGAAGATTTTACTTAATTATTTTTCTTTAATGCACAGATCATGTAATCGATGTCTTAAAATAGCCAAGCCTGTTCTATTTATGCTGCTGTCTGTTGGCTGCTCCCTCTGAAAAGCAAACATGGGGCAGCTGTGCTGGCATGGGCCTGGTCCTGCTGGAGCAGGGAGATCTGGGCTGGGTTTTTCCATCTCCCCTTCCCCCAGAACTCAGTGCTGTCTCATAAAAAGCAGAGGCAGCAAGTGACTCAGTGGAAAAACCTTTTTTCCTAGGGCTGGCAGACACCAAAACATCCTCTTGGTGCGCAGCACATCACTGGTGCTCCAGCCCCTGAGCTCAGCCTGCCCAGCTCCCCAGGGTGTGCACGGCCAGGACAGGCACTGGGATGAGGAGATGGCCAGTGCCAGCCAGAGCAAACACTGGAAAGCCACCTCTCCTCCCACTGCACTGGCACAGATCCAGCACCTCCCTCCTGCTACACCAGCATGGATCCAGCACCTTCCACAGGTTCAGGTGTGGGTTCAGCCCCTGCTGCCTCAGCAGCAGCCACGGGTCCCCCCAGCTCAGAGGCTTCACATCTGAGGTACCATCAGTGAGCCAGCACCGTTCTAACACTCCACCAAAGCTTTAAATTCAGGGGGTATTTGAGCTGGCACTGAAAGAGTCAGCATGCCATCATCTGTATTCCAGTCTCTTCTCCTGTTTTTGTTCTCCTCTCCCCACAACTGCTGCCCTGAACAAAGTCCTGTGCCTCGCTCAGCATCTGCAGCCAATTCTCCCGATGCACAATCCCAGCCGCTGGCTCCGTGCCGAGCACGCAGACACGTGGTCTCCCACCGAAACACGGCCAGGTTACCAGTGAGGGGTCTCAGGGACGTGCCTGAAGGTTTGACTGCCCCACGGTCCCACCTGCCATCAGGATGTGTCACAAGAGCGGGACCAGAATGGAGGGACATGGTCACCAAATCCTTCTTGGGCTCCAGTTTCCAGGACCTTCTGAACTGGACATCTTTTTGCTTATAACTTTCAAGTACTTTTTCCTCCATGGCTTGGTCACTTCCAAGCTGCTCCACGTCCACAACATCCCACAGAGAAGGGTTTTGCTGGCCTGGGGGCACACACAAGCCCTGGGGCTACCCTGAATATCTAAGAACATCTAGCAGTCCCAGAGCAGAGTCTCATCCCATGGCACCCCAGTCTCTACAGTAGATTGCCAAAGCACTTTTACAAAGCGTAAAAGGGTCAGCAGAAAAACCTGGGACCTTTACTTCCTCTCTTATCTGAAAGGGAAGGAGGGAAAGGAGATATCTGCTTTGCAAATTAACTCGTGACCGAAGAGGTCCCCCTTCCCTCTGCAGAAGAGCAGCCCCATGAGCAGCAGTTCCTCAGGCCACGCTCTGTTTTAAGCATTAACAAGAAAAAACAGAGGGGAAAAAAATAAAGCTGTGCTTTAGGTGAAACATTTTATGGGGGGTTTCAATCTTAATAGTGCCCTAAATTCAGTGATGTCCTCCCATTAAAGAAGTAATTTCCTTTCATAGCCAATACCAGGCATATTTGAAACAGCCCCAGAAGTACTGACACCCAGCAGTGATACCATGCAAGATCCTGCTGTGTCCATCCCAGGGAACAGGAGATCCTTCTTTGGGATGATCCATGATTTCTGTAATAGCCCACAAAAGTCACCTGCGACTGTTTCCCCACTAAGGCTGTCCCACTACAGCCTACTGCAATTGTGGAAGCAAAATTCCTTTCAGGAAGGTGAAAATGAGAGAGGAGTATCAAACAGGTAAACTGGGGTTGTTACAAATCACATATCTGAGCTCACAGGTAGTGGAGACACAGAGGGAGAGCAGCGGTACCTGAGGGAGGATTAAGAGCAGGTGAAAACAGGTTGTCAGAAGTCTGAAGCAGGAGAGGAGTGTGAGGATACAGAAACCCATTGCCCAGAGCAGCAGCAAAGCTGAAACACAGGACACATGGAGCTGGAGACGCCAGGAAAAACTGGGATGCACTTGCAGTGGCCACCCGAGGCACCTCCCCACACCACCACAACTCACAGTGGTCACTTTGCTCTCTTCTGCCAACAAAGAGTCATCTCCAGAATTTTTTTGCGAAGGTGTTTGCAAATGTTTGCCTCTCAGTCCCACCTGGGCAACTCAGTGGATTCACAGCTTGCACCTGGTCCTTTTAGCAGCCTCGTTCCCTTCTGCACCCACCTGCAATTAGTCATGTACACAGCACCTTGCTGCCCATCCCCCAGCAAGTGCCTCTGCCGCAGGTGAGCAGGTGGGAAGGCAGAAAGGGGATGCTTGGTACATCCCTGTAGACATTCCTTGGGAACCTGCTCCCATCAGAAGATCTTCATCTCTCCCACGAGGCAGGGAAAGGTTGAAAACTGCCTCTGAGCATCCCAGCACATGCAGCACAGCTGGGACTGAACTCAAATTCTTCCAAATTCACAGAGATTTGGGGTAAACCCAGCAGACAGAGATGCCCAAGCAGGTCTCTTTTTCCCAGCCTGATGCACAAGTCCCACAGTCCTGCCTGCTGGAAGCCAAGAGGACTGTATTGAGATACTTTGGTGCCTGATACAGAAGGACAAAGTGTTTCAGGACAACTTAATTGATTTCTCCAATGAACTCTTCCTGATGGAAACTGTCCCTAACAGGCTACAACAGACAATGCTGCTCGTGCCGACAGCTGGGCTTCTCACACTGGCGCTGCAAAATTCCCTCTCAAGGGCTGGTGGCCACTGGTGTGACAGTGGCTGCTTCTCCATATCATGCTTGGGCCATCCCCACCCACAGTGCCAGCTCCTCTCAGATCACTGCTGTCCCCAAAAAAGCTCTCACCCACCAAGCCTTTGCAGGTTTGGTGCCAGTGAGGGCAGCGCCCACCTTGCTGAAACCCCAAGTGGCTGCACCAACTGGCACATGGGCAGCACCCAGCAAAGCTTCTCCAGGGGGTGATGACAGCAGAGCCCTGAGAAGTCACTCAAAGTGACCTGGGAGTCACAAATCACAAGAAAACTTGGAGGCAAACCCTGTGGCAGCAGAGCTGGACCCTCCCCACCCCAAAGTGTCTCATCTCATTTTGAAAATGTCATCACCTGAAAAGCAACTCCAAAAGCACTTCCCCGTGCCCAGTACAGAGCTGAGACAGCCACTGCTGGTGTCAAGCACGGATCCACCACCTCCAGCAGCCTCTCTGCCATCCCCACATGTGGCACAGCAGCTGCTGGACTCCGGGAGGCAGTGGCATTAGTGAAGAGCCTGGCTCACACTGAAGGATCCGCTGAAAGGTGGGAGTGACTCCTCCACACCGTCTCCCCCTGCCCTGCATCTCTGCTCCCCGTGCCACCTCACAGCCTTGATGATGATTCCAAGGGTCCCCCTGTGACTACCCAGATTGCCACCCTGGCTGCTTCCCCCATGTGAGCAGGAACTGGAAGGACCTGGGGCTGCTCTGTCCCCAGCAGCCATCCTGTACCTCAGATGAGCTGCTGCAGGTAACCAGGAAAGGCAAGAGCCCAAGAGCATCCTTGTGGGGTGAAAGATGGTCCCTCTGCAACAGCAGGGGAATGGCCGCTGCCTGGCCACTGCTTCAGGACCAGAGGACGGACCCAGGTCCTCACAGAGGGGCTCACACCCACAGAGCCACCAAAAGTGGAAATCTCAGGAAGCCAGGGATGTGAGAGGAAAACCAAACACCTTTATGTGCTGCCGGCGTGGAGGCAGCTTCGGGCAGAGCCTGCCCTGTCAGCAGGGAGCAAAGAGCAAATTTGTTCTACAGATGAAGTCTGAAAATGTCCCCCAGATCATCTAAACCCACTTACCGGTGAGAAATCACGAGCCCCAAGAGCAGGAGGGCCAAGTGCTCCGAAGAGAGCGGGGCCACTGAGCTCTCAGGGTGTTTCCGCAATCCTCAGCTGTCGTCGCAGAACCGAGGGCTCCGGGCTGGCAAACGAAAGCAAAACCCGCTCCTCCACACCCCGCGGTGACGTGGGGACAGAGGCAGCACCATTGGTGACACGGGCCGGGAGGAGCTGCAGGGGCTGGGCGCGTTCTGGGGGTGTGCTCAGAAAATCACAAAGTGGAAAAAAAAACCAACCAAAAAACCCACAGGAAAAAGTCCTTCCTCAAAACCGGAGAGAAAACAGAGGGGCTCTGACGGCTGCTCCCAGACAGCTGCACCGGGGTGCCCGTGCAGGAGGCAGAGCCCAGCCTTGCTGCCAGCCCTGCGCTCACTGCGCGTCCCGCACCCGCACCGTGCCCTGCTCACAGATCCGTGTGCGCCTGCCAGGCGGGCTGCCCTCACAGGAGAAAGGGCAAATAAGGAGCAGGGCGAGGGGAGAGCGCAGCAGCTCCCTCCGCTCAGGACACACAGCCATGGCCGAGCCGCACAGCGCGACCCCATTCCCGTCTCCACGGGCACGCACGTATCTGGCTCAGATACGCAGAGAAGGGTTGCACATTTTCGCTTGACTACGAGTTTCCTCTGGGGCTCAATTTAGGGAAATCTGTGATTCAGGGCAGAAAACATCGTGATGTCGCTGTGAATCGTGGCGATCACATCAAACCCTGCACACAACCGCCCTACAAGGCGGACCCAAGGAAAAGGTTCGTGTGCCGGCTCCGCACCCACTGCGTTCCCAGGCAGAAATCGACGCTGCCCGTTCTGCGGGTGAGTGAGAGGTTCAGTCCTGCGGGAGCGGCCACAGGCAGCACCCGTGGGAGCCTCTGTCCGAAAGAGGGAAACGCCAAACACCAATCTCCTACCTCCCCAGGGCAGCGATGCTCTTGTCAGACACGTGCTACGGGTGGGACAAACGAGCACACCAGGAGATGCAGGACGGCAGGACAGAGCACTCTCGGGATTTGGGGCATATTTTAAACTTCCAGTATTAAAAATTCCCTGCCCCATCCTACAGCAGCCATATGAAAGCTGGGCATGCTGTCACAAGGAGGAGGGATAGATCTGTTTAAAAACTGGGTTTGGAGGAAAAAGTAGACTTAATTAAAGGCAGGCCCTATGGAATGTAAAGGATCAGGGCTGTGGGGAGGGTGGCTGGGCTGCAAAGGACACGCAGCCAGCAGGGCTCCCTCACAGGTGCAGAGGGAACCTCCCACATACTAACTATACACGATGTATGTAACAGGCTGTTTAACTTATTAACCACTTTTCTATGCTATTGAAAACAAAAATGCTGGCTTTCTGAATCTTAATTGGATTCCTATTCCCAGCCAACACCATCTATCACATGTGAGAGGGGAAGAAAAAGATCATCATTTATGTGACCAGAAATATCCTTAACTGCTTTTGGACCTCACTGCATGTCAGCCTAACCTCATGCCAGCCAGAACAGCCCCAGCAGCAGGCAGCTGTGCAGGTTCCTCCATCCCATGCACCATTTCATCCCTAAAGCAGCCAGAGCTTCAGAGCTGATGAGATAAATAAATATTAATTCATGGATATTGATGTGCAACGCTCGTTTGCACTGGGACACCAAGTCATGCAGAGCACTGATGTCCCCGTGGCTGAAGCCACCTTCCCCTTTCCCTTCCAGCCCACCACCCAGAGCCCCCCATCCCTTCCCCTTCACAGGCAGGATTTTCATCACTAAGAGCCAACATTTTCCCACAGAATTTTAATTTTTTTGGCCTGCTTTGCAGCAGAGAGATGCTGCCACTTGATGTGTGAAGCTTCACCCTGAGACAGAATTGTGTGCCAGCGACACAAAAATGCTGTGGTTTATGAGAATGACGTCTGACTAATTCTCGACCCCTTCTCAACAGCTTTAGACACCGCTCGAGGGAATATCAGACTGGGTTTAAATGGTTGCACAGCATTGGACTTGTTTAATAGCAAAACTTGTGTTCCCAGCTTGTCTCATTTTTAAAATCAGCCTCACAACAGCTGATGTTTCTTCCTAAATCCTCAGCTTCTGGAATCACGTGATGATGGAAAATCCAGGGCTGGGGTGAAGGCGACTATTTTTGACACAAGATTTTTCCTGCTGGCTACAGGCAGAAAATATGACAGCTCCCAAACACAAGGCCTTAGCAAAAGCAGCAGACAAACAAAATTTAGCCCTTCTTGCTGAATTTTACACTCGTTTTTCTGGCATTTTAACAACATTATGATCTCCAAACTCACCTGAGTCCCTGGGAATTAATTTTTCCCCTGCTCCGGTGATTCTAACAAGTAACCTTGCAAAGCCAGCAGCCAGGAAACTGAGCCAAAGCAGCAAAAAGTGATGACTCAGGTCCCTCAACAAATATTTTACAGAGGTTTAAAAGACAAACTGTAAGATTTCAGGGGCAGAAAAGGTGGGGAAGTGTTCAATTCTTTTTTTTTTCCCACACTGTTTTGTGGGTTTTGCATCCTTCCAGGACCACTATTTCAAATGCCAGGCTACTCCAGCACACCAGAAAATTTACCTTTCCTTCTATCCCCCCACCCTGCCTCTGAACGCCAGCCAAGGTTCTCACATAAAGAGTTCCTTATGAGAGCTGGCAGCCCTGAACCCGGACAGGAGGCTGCAAGCGTTGCTTTTTCATCACTTAACCCGGAATTATGTTCCCAGCACACCGGCGGCTCCCGGAGAACAAGCCCTGATTTACGGTGGCGCGAGCGGCTCCGGCCAGCTCCCCCCGGGCAGAGGTTTCCACTGAAGTCAGTGGGAAACTCTTTCCACCAAGTGTAACAGGAGCAGGAGAAGTTATTCCTCCCAGGCTCTTCACACACCACACTGAGACTGCTAAAAGGCAAACAAAGCTGATGCAATTCCAGTACACAACTGGGCAGACTGGTAAATCACGGGGGAGCTAGCGACTGCTCCAGCACTGCAAAATCCCGCTGTTTTGGGGTGAGGGAGGGGGATCGCTGGAAGAGGAGCAGAATCGAGGACTGTCGAGGGCTGTGCAGATGATATATCCCCCCGGGGCAAAGAGCATCTTCATCCACAGCTCAGCTCCAGCAGCTGAATCTGAAAAGGATTTTTCCACACTGGAATGCCCAGTTCTTGGGGTCCGGGCCCCCTCCTACAGCACAGACTGGCTGTGGAGTCATCTAACCCCAACAAGCAATAGCTTCACAAGCTGCACCAGCTTGTCAGCAACCAGCATGAAGTCCCTTGCTGTCCCCCAGCACAGACCCCGGGAGCAAGGCTGTCCCCAGGACAATACGTCGATCCTCAGGATCTCAGTTCCCTTTAGCTGGAGCTCAAAGGGCAGCAGGGAGGGAGAAGCGTCGCAGCAGTCGGACAACCCTGCCCACCCTCACGCTCCTACAGGGCAGTGTCTGCAGCCCCTTCAAGAGATGCAAACGGTGTTCCTGACCGAGCAGGTCCTGGGAACAGCGGGGGGCACGCCAGCAGTGCCAGCAGAGGCAGGCTGCTGGCAAACTCTGTCCCCAGGGGGTTGGGGACTGTGTTGGCTCTTAGGGAGCAGCTCCAGGACTGCGTGTCTACCCAAGTCAGGTGCTAGGGGCTGCCTACACCACAAGAAGATGAAATTTTGGGGGCACTTGGAAGCCTCACTAGATGCCCTCGCTCCTTCTCTCCACATTGTCCCAGTCAAGATGCTCCAGCAACAACAGCAGGGAAAGAAAACTACACATCACCAGAAAACGTATGTCCCAGGCCATCACACAGCTGTAACCAAAGCAAATGCAGCATTTCCCCAAGGCAACTACAGGAAAACATCCTCCACTGACTGCATTCTTCAAAACAACTCCTTTCCACATGCCCTGAGCTTTTGTTCCCAGCCTTCCTCCACCCTTCTCTCCATTCCCTGCCCCCGATGGGCTTCAGTGGAAGGCTATTTCTGGCTGATAATAAATAATTTTATGACTCCAGAAAAGCACAGTGGCATCACAAGCCTCAGTACCTGAGCTGGGTCGAGGAGGCTGATGCAGGTGACAGGGAAGCAGGATCAGAACTGAGCACACCTGGGTTGTGCTCGCAACTCCAGCTTTTCCAGAGAGGTTCAGGTGTATTGCCAGGAGGTTCAAACCTGGTCCTCGAGGTTCATGAGGATCCTCCCAATTCCTTTCCACAAAGCAGCTCACACCCTAGGGAGTCAGCAGCAAGGACCCAGCCCTTTGGAGACATTTCTGCCACTGAAGCTCAGCTCTCTACTCACCTCTATTTGCTGTTCCACCCTCCTTGTGGTGACCAGCTCCAAAGGATCTGTTTGCCCACCAAGTCCTCCAGCCCCACTGGCTTTAGTCCAGCCACTTCCCTAAATTAGGGTTATTCACACAAAGACTTATTGCATCAGGTCTTCAGGCTGGGAGAGCTGACAGGAAAACACCTCCCTGCCTGCAGTCCTCCAAGCACCCTCACACTGCTGAGTGAAACACTCCTCTCGCCTCTTCCTCAGAGAACAAAGCGTCTTGCTGGGAACAGAGGAGAGAGAGGCAGCACATCCATGAGCATAAACCCTCCCAGTCCCCCCAAAATGCATGGCATGAAGGATATCATCGCCAGCTGGAGCAGCATTGGGCTGCAAACAGCTCCTGAAGAAGCGACTCTGCGATTCCCCAGCCTCCAACTCACCAGATCCCCCCGTGACTCAATGCCAGAGGATGAGGAGAGGGGCTTGCAGCAGCTGCCAGGAAAAAACCCTACAAATATCCCCAGGCTTGGGGAATGAAGCCACCAGGCCCTGGCATCTGCCTGGGGGTCGCACGCCCAGCTGACATCTTTAGAAGTGGATACAGACACACAGAGAGTGGGAACAGAACAAATTTCACACTGTGCATGAATGAAGGGACCTGGGCTGGGGAAGGGGAGCATAAAGTGACAGGGGGACTGTCCTGAGGGATGGCCAAGGAATGAAAGGTCTGTCTCAGGGATGGAGGATCTGTCCCTGGGGATGAAGGGTCTGCCTCAAAGGATGGAGGGTCTGTCCCAGAGGGTCTGTCCAAGCAGACGAAGGGTCCGTCTGGGAGGACGGAGGATCTGCCCAAACGGATAGAGGGCAGAAGCGCCTCCACACACCTCGGGACGAGCCGGTGGGGAACACGACCCTGCAGGTCCCCATCCGGTGGCCGACACCGGTGTTACGCTGTCCCGGCCAGCGCCACCCTCCCACCGGCCGATCCGGGATCTCACCACCCACCCGACCCACGGGAGACGATCCCGCCGGGCAGCCCCGCTCCTCGCCCCGCTCCGTTATCCCCGGGGCACCCTCGGGGGCAGCCGGTACTCACCGCCGGGCCGGGCCGGGCCGAGCAGCTCCCGCGGGGCTGCGGGCTCAGAACCTCCCCACGGCCGCGCCCGCCCCTC
>VZRQ01001928.1:69081-136231 GCA_013397975.1 Machaerirhynchus nigripectus | reverse complement strand
CCCAAAAAAAAAAAAAGCAGCTTAAAAACAGCCTAAAATATACATCTAGCAAATTATTTTCCATGTTATGCATCAGATCCAAGGAGAACAACTTTTGTTGGCTCAACACCCATCACTTCTAAGCAAAACCACTGGCTTTTGTACTGTTTGGGTGTTAGCAGGGTTCTCCCTGCCCAGCTAATGTGGGTGCTCCCGGTGCTGAAATCATTCAGGCCTGGACTGTGTCCCGCTGATTCTGCTTCCCATGGGAAAAAAGCTGATTAAAGAAGGAAAACAAGCAGGCCCAAATGCCCACCCCAGAAGTGAAGGGGAACCCAAGCCACAGGGCTGGCCAGTGTCACACCGACCCATCACCCTACTCACCCCAAGGAGCCGGCGTGTGTTCCCTTCGAGGCTGGTACCGCTGGGGTTTGACCCCAACATGCCATTAGCAACCTCACCCGACGCTTGGTGGACACATCATCAGGTGTCCAGGAGGTTTATAGAGATGTTTTTGGTGTGGAGATATGGTAATAAGGCTGAAAGCCTCCCTCTGAGGTTGCCGATTAAATAAACCATCCATGTTTGTTCAGAGCTCTTTAGTATGGGCTCTGCTCATGCTTTGGAAGATCACAGGCAAATAAGCAACTCCCGTATTCCCCTGGCCAGCTGGAATACTTTCTTCTCCTTCAGCTTGAGCTGTGGAAGGCAGAGGAATTCTAAGGCACCAAGATTTTAGCACACACAAGGTGCTCCCTCTGCCAGCCCCACTCCCCTCCCAGCCCCAGGAGTGGGGCAGTGGACACGGGACAGGCTCAGGGGTCACCAGTGCTCCTGCTCAGTGCAGGCAACACAACAGCCAGTATCCAACTAAAAGCTGAACCTAGTGCTTAGGAGCTGTTCTTTCTGTGTAAACCTGGCCAGAAACCATCACAGAAAGGATGAGGTTGTGCCTGAAAGAGGAATTCAGTGGGAGAACTGGGGTCTGTGCCAGACCTGCCCTCCTACCTCCTTGCCTGAGGCTTAAAATGTCACTTTGAGGGGAAAGGGGAGAGGCAGACGGTATTTCACAAATGCCAGTATGCCTGTTTTCTCCCAGATCAGTTTTTCCTGTGTTTTCTCTTCTGCCAGAACGATGCCTCCAAGTCACAGCAGGTTCAGGGCTACCTGGAACTGGTTTTAGTGGAGGGGAAACAGAGGCTGCATTTCCAGCTCTTTGGAGCTGCTGCCATCGCCATCGTGTGCAGGAGCCCGGCCCAGCCTGGCTCCAGCTGCTCCCCAGCACAAAATCCAGGCTCCCGCCCGCCCTCCAGCAGCGTGTTTATTTACAGCACAGTATTTCTTTCTAAAGATCTGGTCTCGGGGGGCAAAATCCCTTCTGTGTATGAAACCAGTACTGACTAGCTCAGACATTGTCTTCCAGAGACTGCAGGCAGCCTGAAACAATAGGGGTGTGCAGAGAGTCCTGATGCATTTCCATTTTTGGACCATGATAAATCTGAAACCTAATAGTAACAGCTCTAAAAATGGCCCACGGTAATTAGATGGTTGGGAATCGGTTTGGTGTTCGGCCATCACACACAATCCCTAATGGCCTCACGTCTTCCTGCGTTCCAGAAGATTCATTTAGCCCCTCAAAATTGGACAAAGCCCCCAAGTTCCCCTCAGAAACTTTCAGAAATGAGCCCAAGTTGGAACACGGACGTCGCAAACACAGTGGAAACGGGAAGCACGCCCCAGAAGTCCTTGAGATGACATGGAAGAAATGAACCACAGACCGATTGTGTTCTTGTGTTCCATGTACAACTCGGTCCAAATCTCTGATTTTTAAAAAATGCAACCCATGCACACAAAATACAGCACAGAGCCTGTTTTTGTCCGAAACCGCTGGATTACAGACAACCACTCCCCATTTTTGGGGTTTTGCTGACACCTGGTGTTCTAGAAAAGATGCTGTCTGCTCCTGCAAGATCCCTTCCCTGGCTCCCGTTGGGATAGCAGCTGTCTGAGGTCAGACTGGAATCCCAAATTTGGGGAAGACCCCGACAAACGCAGGTGTGCAGTTGGATTTCAGAGTCCCTCTTTCGGCATCTCAAGTCAAGAGCAGTGCTGCGAGAGTATTTGCAGCGTGCTGTGCCATGTCCCTGCAAACCTCAGGGCACAGATGTACACTTCCTGACTTCAGGAATCAGGGGAACTGCAGGGGGCAAATCTCAGATCTCATTTCTCATAGAAAGTTTGGGCAGGAGGGGAGCTTAAAGATTATCTCCTTCCAACCTCCTGCTATGAGCAGCAACACCTTCCATTAGCCCAGGTTGCTCCAGGCCCCATCCAACCTGAGCTTGAATACTTTCAGGGATGGGGCAGCCACAGCTTCTCTGGGCAACCTGTGCCAGGGCCTCACCACCCTCACTGGGAAGAATTTCTTCCTCATATCAGTTCACCACATTTGGTGACGCTTTTCCTAAGTGCCAGTGTTCAGATGTGAGGTGCTTGCTTGCTCCATTGAATAATGGCCTTATGAGGAATTTCACTACCTCTTTTTTCCTCTGTTCTTGTTCTTAAACCCTGTTCAGAGTAGTCTCTGCAAAATGTGTCCCACTTTTACACCATCACATCATCATGTCACAGAGCATGATGCTGATCTTAAAATAGGGGCAGTGGCTCCCCCAGGAATAACCAGCACCAGCTGTTCACAGCCATTTGCCCAAAGGTTTGCTGGACCAGCATTTCCAGCTCATTCCAGATGCCTGCCCTGCCCAAATCAGATCAGTTACATCTCCCCAGGCAAACACTGCTGCAAACAAAATTCCATAAATAAAACCACCACAGGACTTGAGTATTTACAGCACAAACACGTAAGGAAAACACAACACTGGGTAATAGATGAGAACAGTGTGGCTGCACTCCTGTGACACAGGCCAGAATTCCACGAGTCCAAGGGCAGTTTCAGTCTGTCTCCTCTACGAAGCAGCAATCTTGGTGTTTGGGATCTTCTCCCTGCAGCTCCTACGGGTCCAACATCCACTGCCCAGCCTCACATGGGATTTGGGGGATAGTAGAGACTTGAAGGATCTTTCACATGGACAACATTTCAAGCTAATTGGCCCCTCACTTCTCCTGAAAGAGGTTAGTGCAACCAGTCCAAAACCCCACCAAGCTCTACAAAACCCCACAGGAAAACAGTAGTAGCACATTGCTGTCACACAGAGCAGTTGATTTTCTTACAAGTTGTTTTACAACCTTAGTCCTTTTAAGTTTCTCTTTGAAATTTATGGAAATATCAGCATTTCCTTGTTATCACAGTATAAATATTGATCATTTTTGCACAATGACTTGAAATTTCAGATGTTCTGCAGTTTTTGTCACAAAACTGAGGCAATTTTGTGTGAAAAGGAGGCTGATGTGAAGAAAACAAAACCAAATTTTTTTTTTATTACCTTTTTTTTCTTCTCCCAAGAAAAGCTGTGTCTGCCCCATCCCTGGAAGTGTTCAAGGCCACCTCGCTTTGAGAAACCTGGTCTAGTGCAAGGTGTCCCTGCCCATGGCAGGGGGTTTGGAACTAGGTCTTTAAGGTACCTTACAACTCAATCTGTGATTCTATTATTTTTTTCCTAAAAATCATAGAGGAATTTCACACAGTTACAGATGATTTTCAAGCAGCCTGTTGGAGTTCATCTGCAACAATGCCAACAATTTACAGCTTTGTAAATAATTTTACATCCTCTCCTGGAGGATGTGTATTCTTTATTGCAACACCCTGTAGGTGTTGTAATCTTGATTAAGGATAATGAAATACTCTGCTGGCTTTCTGAATGACTGAGATGATGCATCCCATCAAACAAATAATGCAATCATAAAATTGTTAAGGTTGGAAAAGACCTCTAAGATCATTGAGTCAGACCCTTAACCCAGCATCAACATGTTCGTCACTAAACCACGTCTCCAAGGGCCACATCCACATGTTTTTTGAGCACTTCCCGGGATGGTGACTCCAAAATCTCACAGCTCTGAGAAAACCTCGTATCTGCTTTTTTGTGACCATATGTGAGAACTTAATTATGGCCTCTGCTCTTTCTGGGTCTGTCACTCACTGCCCCGCCCTCAAAATAAAGACTAAGTATTTAACTTTAACACAGTTGAAGCTTGGATGGAGGTGATGGTGTCCCTTTTTCACTAGAGCAGTGCATAAATAAATAGTGTGTAGTGCATAAGCATTCTTATCACTATTTGCTGATAACTTTCTAGAAAGTTACTCTCTTGAAGAGAGTTTCAGTGTTTTTACACCATGAATACTGTACTGCCTGCTCAGCAGAGGTTCTTTACAGTATTTTGCTCTTCTGTACAATAAAAGCTCACAAGAAACAAAACAAAAAACCCCAACAAAAACAAAAAGATCCCAACACAAACAAAAAAACCCTAGTGTCCACACTAGGGTTCAGTGCAGCAAAGAAAGATCCTATAGTTACAGTATTCAGTTGTAGGAACTTTGAGTTCCTGGGTTCTTCAGTGCGGTGGGAGATGGAGAGCAACTCCTAGTTAGGGAAAGGGTCTTCCTTTTTAATTGAAGGAGAAACACAGTCTTGAGTCTTGGCTTGTCAAACTCTCAGCGAGGCCCTTGGGCACGGGATTGTCCCACAGCCTGCAAGGACAGCAAATGTGTTACTGCAGGACTAAGGATGGTGCCCAAGTATCTGGAAGATATGGATCCCAGGAGAGAGTGGGACAGGGCAGGAATGTGCATCAGAAGTGAAACCAGAGGGAATGAGAGAAAGAAACCTTTTAAGAACAAATGCAACAACTTCCTGATGGGGACCTTACACAGCCGGCTCTTCATTTTTGCCTCATTTAAAGCCAGCAAGCTTTGCAGTTCCTTTTTTCCCTGGACTTTCTTGGGAGGCAGAGCTGTCCTAGAAAACCCTCAGCTTACTTGGCTTGTGTCTGTATTCCATGCAATACCCTATTCCCTGCCAGCTAACCCAGGGCAGCTGGGGCATGGGTCACATCTGTCTGCAGCCTGGTCACCCTGACTTCTCCTTGCTGAGCCAAGACCCAGAGCTCTGTGATACCTGCTCACCTTATGAACTGAATTTCTGGGCACTTGGCAAGTTCCTCCGCGAGCTTTGTGGCCCCACAGGCTCCAATGCAGTTTTTCTCCAGGCTGTTTTAAAAACCAAAGGAGAATTTTGAAATCCAAAACAAATCCAGAGAGGAAAACAGCTGAATAGTCCGACGCTGTAATCACCTTAAATAAAATGAGTGCTACTTCAAGCAGCCAGGCAAGGCTGGCCCTTGGTGCATGGAGCAGGCTAAGCAAGAAGTTAAACTGCAGAACAACTGTCTGTTGTTCCTAATGTACATCCCCTCTTTGGAAGTCCCATGATTGAAGGCTCAATGACAGAAAAACAAGTCTTCCCAGGGTTTTTCTCAGGGCTGTACTCACTCTAACACCTTCAGCTTTTCCATCTCTGGGAGAGCAGTGGCCAACTCCCGGGCTCCTCCATCTCCAAGGGCATTCCAGGACAGTCTAAGGCAGACAAGAAATCCCAATTGTGAGTCTGGATAAACACTAGTACCACTACTGTGACACTACCCCTCGTGGATTAGCCTGTTTGCAAGAGCTAATCACCCTATTATCATTACAGGTAAACATTCACCTGGATTACAAGCTTAATTTTGAGGAGTTTCCTCCATTGCACCACCTATTTCCATATATGATAAGACACCAGGGAATGTCTGCGGACTGTGGTTATCTCAGAGTCCTGCATGGCCAGGGAATGAGATGTGAAAGACAGAAACGACTGCTGAGCACACAGCTTTACCCCATGACAAGTTTTAGCAGTGTATTTCATCAATTAGTAAATTACTGGTACATTTACCACTGAAAAGTACTTAGGGGAAAGTATTAGCAAGTATTTAGCAGGGTCAGAGGTGCCTTGCAGTCCCAAATAGGAGCAGACATTAAAACAAGAGTGACCTGTGTGTGAAGTGTCTCCCCATCCATCCCCACACTCACATTATCTCCTCCATGGAACGGCACTGTCGGAAGCCAAGAGAGAGTGATTTTGAAGCATCATCAGTGACTCCACAGAATTTCAAGCTGGAGCAGCAGGGAGGGAACAAACAGAGGGCATGGGGAGCTGCTGTCAGAACCGTGGGGAACGCAGCACCGTGTCCTGCCATGCTCTGGCCCAGCAGCCCTCAGTGCCCCGGTACTCACTCGATCTTCCGGAGGTGTTCAAAGCACAGCAGCCCCCTGGACAGGGCATGGATACTCTGTTCCCCGAGGTGATTTTCTGCTAAACTGTGAGGGTAATGGAAAAGTTCTGAGTGGTGCAGAAAAAGCAGGTACGGTCAGAGAAAAGCCACCATGAAAATGTAATTATGTGAACTAGCAAGTTAGTAACTACTACCCAGACTGAGTGAGGACTGTGTAGACAGCAGGGATGAGCCAGATCAGTACACAGCAATTTTAGGTCAATTCACTGCTTGGCACCATGGGACTGAGAGCCCTGCTGTAACTCACAACCTCAGTCCTTGCAGCAGGGAATTGCTTGCTGACAGAAACATGGTGTTATACCTGTGTCAAAGAAGGACAGAGCTGCAGCACATCATGTGTTGCATGTGAAACTGGAATTAAAAAGCTATTCTGGAGTTAATGACTGGTGTGACTTGAGAGGAAATGACAGGAAGGGAGAGTGGGAAGATGAACTTCCAGTACCTAGAGGGGCTACAAGGGAGCTGGAGAGAGACTTTGGACAAGGGCATGGAGAGACAGGACAAGAGAAAATGGCTTCAAGCTGACAAAGGGCGGGGTTAGATTGGATATTAGGAAGCAGAAACTCTTCCTGGTGGGGGTGGTGAGGCCCTGGCACAGGTTTCCCAGAGAAGCTGTGGCTGCCCCATCCCTGGAATTGTCCAAGGCCAGGCTGCACGGGGCTTGCAGCAACCTGAGCTAGTAGAAAATGTCCCTGCCCAAGGCAGGGGGATTGGAATGAGATCATCAAAGATCCCTTCCAACCCAAACCACTCTGTGATATGTTTGGCACCATCCCAAGTGCACCTGCCATGACCTACCTTATCTCTTCCAGCAGCTCACACACCACCAGGGCCCTGGCCAGCTCCAGCCCTCCTGCCTGCCCAATGTTATTGTTCTGTAGACTAACAAAGGAAACAGAAGCATTGGAGGATTATTTTGGAAGAAAGCTGTAACAAAAGCTCATATTTAACTTGCCAAGAACCTATCCAGAGGTGGTCTCCCACCACTGAGATTCCTTTTCTAAGTTATCTTTTGATGACATCTTAGACACAGCTTGGAAGAGAGGCCTCAAGGCTTACTGAGCCCCGTGAGCTCTTATAGCTCACCAATTTCTTGCTTTGTTACTATGAGACAGTAAAACAAAGTCCTACATGTTAGAGTCCTGGAAAGACTCCCACAAAAGTTTTGAAAATACAGTATCACTGAGTTCAGGGAAAAGAAATGACTCAGAGGTGCCTGCACAAAAAAGTGAGGGTCCATAACAGATTCTCTTCTTTATGCTTACATTCCACCAGAACATTCCACCAGAGGCATCAGAAACTAACACACTCAAAAACAATTTTAAGGCTTATTTTACTATATACTCACTACCTGGTTTATTTCTAAAGTTAATGCTGCAAGAGATTAAGAAAGAAGGGTTTATGTGACTCTTACAGCAGAGTAATTGTGGAGGGTTTCTCAGTCCTGGGACATTGAAATTACTCTCTAAACAAGACACCAGTGCCTCTTCCCATTCCTTCTTTCAGAGATCCCCATATTCCCCAGGACGTCCAGCCTTCCTGGGGCAGAGGCTGACACTTACTGCAGGATCTTCAGGTTGGTCATGTGAGGCAGACAGAGGGCAAGTGTCACTGCTGTCCTGTCTCCAAAATCATTCCTCGATAGTCTGGAAGAAGCGGAAATGAAATGTTACTGGCAGTGAAGTCCAGAGCCTCATTCCTCACCTGCGTGTCACCCACACAGATGTGTGACCCCCATTCCTCACCCACACGTGCCTGGGACTGTGCTGAAAGGACCCAATGTCCCTGATTCAAAGGACACTGAGGGTGGGAGGAAGAAACAACGAGGTTTCACAATCCTGCAGCAGAAGTTAAACAGGGAGGTAACACTGATCTGCACTTCTCAGGAGCAGACTTGTCTCCCTTTCTGACTGAGCTGGCCTGAGCTGGAATTGAACTGAACTTGCACTTTTTCATATGTGCCCTTAGTACACACACACCGTAATCTGAAGATTTCATGGACAGTTCCAGCAGTCTAACTGCCACTTTTTCTTAGTCGTTATTTTAAAATTTTATTTATTTAACAGGGCAGGGCGCTTACAATCTCTAAACTGGTCTGGAACAGAACATCAATATATCTGAATATGTAAAGCCTTTACCTGTCCACTTCTCCGTTTTTGCAGCCACATAGATTACTGGGGATTCCCTGGGCACCACAGGCACTGCACAGCCCCTGTGCCTGAGACACTCCCTATAAACCTGCAGATTCAGCTCTTGAATCCATCAGTTCACTCATGTGGACTGTACAGTTCTTCAAAATCTTCAAGACAATCCAGCAACCAATCCCCAAGCCCTCCACACCCAGCACCACACATTCCTGCGGTGCGTAGCAGAGAGTTTTTACCCTGCTCTCAGAGAATCAGTGGTAAAAACTGATCTTATCTCTTTTGGAGCCATATCAGATTTCTATGCCTTGATTTTTGCCCAGCTTCCCAAAGGGACACTGGAAATGACACACTTACAGTAACTCCCTGATGTGCTTGCAGTGGGCAAGAGCTTCCATCAGTTTTTCCCCTCCAGCAGGACTGGGACAGTTCCCTGAAAGGCTAAAATAAGCATGACACTCTCAGTCTGAATGAGAACCAGAATGTACCAGCTTAAGACATTTCACTGTTTGCCTGCTGTGATGGGAGACTCGGGTCTCTGGGAAATGGTCTGGGGATTTTTAGGTTCTTTTGTCAAGTGCTGAGTAACTCCTGGCCCTGCAGGTACTGTGGGGAAGGAGCAGTTTTCCCTCTCGCAGACAGACCTGGGAATTTCCTTTTCTTGCTTCAAGTAATTTCCAGGTTTTTAATTTCAAAAAGTTACAAAGCTTACCCCAAGAGCTGAGCCTAACAAAGCCTGGGTGCTCTAATTTCTGTTCCCTGGGAGAAGGAACAGTTTCAATCCACATCTCAGAGAGCCTTACCTAGAGGCCATGTCTTGGCTTTGACAAATTCTCAATTTCACCTCTACTTCCCCTAGTAAAAGAAAGCAGTGTGGCCACACAGGGGGCCCCCGCACTGGGAACCCTACACAGCCCAAGGAAAGGTGCTGCTTGGATATGAGACTTGTACGATTCCCCACAGGCTGCAGATTTATTTTCCAGGACACGACAGAGGTCTCTGTGTTTGAACAGCTGGTGAGGGCTGGCAAATGTCCCTGGAGCACGAGGACATAGCCATGACCTTCACCCTCAGAGAGTCTCTGCTCTGCAGAGAAAGTTGTGGCCAGTCCTGGCTGCACGTGGGAAGGGCAGGAGAGGGAACACCTTCCATTGGTTTGGTGGATTGTGCACTGAAAATGCTGGAAGGTGGAACATTGTCTAAGAGAAGGCAGCACAGGGATTCTCACACAGGCTTCCCCACCAACCACGGCCGTGACTAAAACAGCTGAACCAAAACAAAGGGACTCACTCGATTTTCTTCAGGTTTTGCATTCCCAGCAGGACAGCAGCAAGATTTATCAGGCCTGGATCTCCAATATTGTTGTGGCTTAAACTTTAAAGAAGAGAAGGAAGGCTGTGTTGTAAAGGAAAATGCCAGGCAAAGCACATCCTGTTTAATGTGTCCCGTTTGTTGGATGACACCTCAGGCCCTGCCAGCAGAATCAAAGAACTGTTTATCTCAACCATCTCACAAAAAATTAATAGGTGTTAGTGAGGAATTTAAAAAATTGCAAAGAACAATTAAAATCACTGGATCCTGTTGCTGGGTGAGAAATTACTTCAGCCAGAATACCAAGACAGGCTGAAGACAGGTTGTTATTATTTTCCAAGTTGCTACAGTGTAAGCATCTGGCAAGAGAGGGAGAAAGCAGAGCAAGCCTGGCATTGGCTAGAGTCAGATCTTTTTAGACCAGGCAAATCCTGGGTCTGAGGCTCTCCCGGGACAGAAGGGAATCTCTAGTCCTATTCCAGATTAAATCCTGTTTAATCCATTTTCTACATGACTGCAGCAGAGTGGGGTACGACCAAAGTTTCCTCTTCTGAACATCAAGTTTTGATTTCCTCTAGTCCAAGGTACCTCATACACGAGCATTTTGCAACCTCCCTGCTTTTGTTACAACGCTGTGCATAAGCACACCTAGGTCTCTCCAAATCTTGGCACTAATGGTCACCTCTCTGCAAGAAAGGAGAAACTTACTTGATTTCCTCCAGGTTGTGCATATTCCTCAAGGCCTCTGCAAGTCTGGAGCAGCCATCGTTACCAATGCTGTTGTGGTTGAAGCTGGAAACAACATCCCCAGGAAAATGGACATTAAACCCCTGCTACTCAGCATGCCAAGCCAGGCCAGAGCCGAGCTGCAGTCACATACTTACATAAACCTTTTCAGGGATGGCATCTCACAAAGCCCCAGCACAAGCCCAGGGATGGCAGCACTGCTGAGTTTCATGTAGCCCAAGCTGAAAGATGGAGTAACAAAGGTACAGTTAACTTCCCAGGGACAGCTGTGCGAGCACCTGGCACAGAGGGGAGCAGAGCAAGAGTAGGAGAGATGGGGGAGTGTGTTCTAGCCCCAGTGAATAATTTCAGTTTTGTTCTCTAATGCAGTTCTTACGGACCTATCTGGATTCTGATAAAATACCAACAGAATCCCAAACCTCTGGAGCAAGAGCCCAGCCCCGTGCCACTGTGACCACAAGACAACAAGATCCATGCAAAAAACACTACCACAACATTTGATTCTCAACTGGAGTTCCCTGGCCCAGAGTACTGATCTCTGTCTCTCTCACTCACTGTTCATTGCAAATAAAAAGGAATTGTTGCTTCTTCCCTATCTGAAGTCCTCCAGCCATCAGGAAAAGTACACCTGTCCACAGTACATGCAGAAGAGAGGCTGAAGTTTAGCTAAAGCTTCTAAAAAGCTTGGCATCCTCTGGGCAGCCTGGTAACAACACACTCACTTGAGCTCTTCAATGGCCTGGCAGTTCTGCAAGCCTGAGATCAAATAATCGATTCCAGTTGCTGTAACACTGCTAGAGGTCAGCCTGAAAAATAGCAAGGATCAAATAAGAAGATTAGGTCTCAGCACACTGAGAAAGAGGAGATTACTCCACTGACAGGCAAACTGCCCCATCCCAAATCCCAGACAGCACAGACATCAGGGACCAGTACGTTTAGAGAGATTTCCACACCCCTTGTGTGCAGGACTAAGAGGAATGGCATGAGGCATGGGACTGAGCAAATAATAAATATGTGGAAAAGATCACGGCTGGGGACATACCCAAACATCTTCAGCTCTGGAAGGGGTAGCAAAATCCTGACTAGCATTTCTGCTTCATCCTCGTGGAGTTCCACGTGGGACCATCTGCAAGGAGGGAATGACAGGTCTGGGCTGTGGCAAAAGGTCTGTGCCAGGCTCACAGCTGAAGCACAGCAGTGCTGGGACACTGAAGGAGTGACACAACACTGATACTTGGCAAGGTCCCATGGGAGGTCCCAGCCATGGTAAGTGAGTATAGTTTATCTGGGCACTGGGAGATTTAGGTGGTTTCAAAGGATATACCCCAGGAAGCCACCAGGTCTATGTTTTTTTTCTATTTTGCATTCAAACTTTCCAAGCAGGGGACCCAAAGGGCAGGGACTGGCACTTTGCACTGGCCTCTCCCATGCTCTGCTGCGTGTTCAGTGTGCTACACTCATTAGGATAACCTGCTCCCCTCCCAAAAAATCTTTTACCATGCCTGGCAACTCACCTCAGCTCCTGAAGCTGAGCACATTTTTCACAAAGCCTTTGCCAGAAGGAGGAGTGCTTGATTTCTGGCTTGTACAGACTCATCAGTCTGCAGGACACAAACACACAACACAACTGTGAGTGAGGATCAGCAGAGCTCACCGCAGCATCTGGTGCACCCCAGGGACACGATTAGGGACAGATCAGGGCCTTCAGGAGCCCACCTGGGGCTTTCCTGCCATGTCCCATTTATGTCACAGTCCAGTACAGAGAAGCACAGCCTGTCCCCAGTGCCCAGGACAAGAGCTGCCTCTTCCTTCAGCTGCACAAAAGGAAAAGGACACTGCTGCTGCTCTCTCTGCACTCATGCAGAAGCCAGCATGTCTTGAGAGTCTTCAAAGTGCTCCTGTTTCCCGAGTGCTCCCAGGAAGGTAGGTGGATTTTTTTGCCTTGCTTAGGTCCAGCATGGGCCTGAAGGAGGGCAGCCCAAGGGACTCATGCACATGCATAAGGTTTCTTCCACATGTGTGGCACAGAGGCTCTCTGAGACTGAACCCATGGACACCAGAGCCTAAGACACTCTGAAGATGTTTTTCACCCCACAGTAAAATTCAGAGCAAGCAGAAGATAATGATAAGTAGTTGCTTTCTCACCTGCTAGCGACTGATTCTAGCTTCTCCAGGCAGTGTGGGAACCTTATGACCAATTGGAAGAGGGCTTTACCTTTACATATCCTGAAAGGGTAGAGAATAGAGATCATCATAAAACTGTGAACTCCTGAGGGAGAGAAAATACTGTTTTCCATAGGAAAAATCAGGAGGACTGGATGGGACAGGACTATGGTGGAAGATGAAAGCTAATCACCCATCTCTGAAGAGGTTTGTAATGTTTAAACTAGCTCCAAAACCAGCCTAAACTTGGCCCCCTTTCTCCCAAGGGCAACCAGGAACATGGTCTCCTTTCCATTAAACCTGAGCTGTGTGACCACAAACCTTCTAAGCGCTTCTACCCACCAACCATTTGGGTTAAAATTGCTTCAGGTGGGCTCATAGCTCACAGATGCCCTGGAGACAATGAATAAAGAACAGAAGATCCAGTGCTGGCTTCAATCCCATTTCCTTAAGAGTATCAGGCTAAAAGAAAATATCTGAAAGACACCAGAACCTGAGGTGCCACTTACGTGATCTCAGTAATGCTTCCAGAGGCCTGGACAGCCAGCTCAAGAAGGTTCATGACTCTCTCTTTGCACACCCACGGCTCTTCTATGCTGCAAAGGAGAATACAGGCAGCTCTGCTTTATTCACGGGCATGGATCCATCTCTGCCTCTGTCAGCTGCCTGTTCCACACTCTCAACACATGGAAAGGCTGCTTGGCTTAGCAGAGTAATGTCTGCATGGGAAACGGGGCAAACTGGGAACAGGCAGAAGTAGCCCAGCTTAGCTGCAGAGGAGTGGAGAATTTGCTACCCAGGTAAGGAGCAGGATGCTCTGGCAGTGGGAATGTGTCCACTGGAATTATCACCCTCCTTTGTAAGGCTGGCAGTGTCTCTACAGAGACAGCACAGTTTATGGCTAGAGCTCTACACGAGGCTCTGTAGGAATCAAGGAGATAAAGCCAAATACCAATAACAGAGTCAGCTGTGGGAATTTCTCAGGCCAGTGCTACCTGCCTGTGGAAGAAGCACGGCTCACTTTTGGTTTTGATGAAAGGAGATCTTAGAAGATCAGACCAGTCTCGGATCAGTATCTAAAAAAGCACAATGACACAGTACCTGATTTTCAGCAGCCCCAGATCTTTCCTCAGGGAATGCAAAAGTCTTTCTGCAGCTTGGACTGTCACGTTGTTATTTGAGGACCTAGAACCAAAGCCCACTGTAATGAGCAGCTCAAAAACGAGCCCACCCAAACGGGTCCAAGAGCCATTAACTCACGTGTACTCTGTCAGACCAGTGCACTTTTCCAGGAGCAAGAACAACTGTTCCAAGTGCTCTGGCTGAAAGTTGCACTCTGCCAGTCTGAAAGGATGAGAAAGAGAACAGCCTTAGTTCATCACATTTCAGGCTTTCTGACCCAGAAATCTCAGGCATCACAGCCTAACGCCACAGAGAAAGAAGGATGGCACAAAAACCTGAAACACCTTTAAGGGTTTCCAAAAAATGATTGTGGCAACACTTCAAAAGCATCTGTTGAGATGTTCTAGTAGGACATTCCTGTATGCTATGGTGGCACTGCTTTTTGTAGCACCCTGTCCTGTGACAGGGACTGGAGGCACATCTACAGGTGCCCAGGTGAGGAACAGTCAGCAGGGAAGCAAAGAGAAAAAGGGATGTGGGATTCTCTGTGATGTGAGAAAGCTCTTCTCAGAAGGTGAGTCAAAGGAAAAGTATCAGCCATTAATGTAAAATATCTCCATGCCAGCAGCCAGGGGCAAAAAGAGGTTTTGTCTGCCTTGTCCCTAGAAAAAGGATATCACTTTTGCCAAAGAAATCATCACAAAAAGTCTGTAACATTACCTCAAAATCTTTCTTGGGTCATCTCCGCTAGTCAGCTTGATGATTAAAGTTGCTTTGGAGCACAAACTGCACAGAGAAGGCATGAGTGTAATATTTAGAGGGATAATTACTATTTTTCCCAGTGGTCAGAATTTAATGATACCAAACTCCAGAAAATAATCCAGCACAGCAGTGACAGAGGTACCTGGCCCAGATCACCTCTCCCTAAAATAAACCAGCCCAGGGAAATGCCTCAGTAAGGTCTCACTAATGCTAAATTGGCATGAGGCAGCACTGGTGTTTGGAGAAGCAATCCTGACCTGTCCTGCTTTTACCTGCCTCCTCTGCATCCTCACTTGAGCTCTGGGGAGAGGTACAACAGGAGACTCACCTGCTTTAAAGTAGCCCAAAGATTCAGCACCCACATGTAACTGCAGGAATGAATGGAAGTGCCCTTGGTTAAAACTGGTTCAGGACAGACCAACTGATCCCCTGAACATAAACACTGATAAGGTCCCACAGATGTGCAGCACAGCCCAATCTCACGACTGGAATCTGTGAGAAAAGCACTTCATGCCAGAGCACCAGGCCCAGAGCCCATGGGATATTTTTGCCTGAGAGGAAAGGCGATAAAGATGCAAACCCAAGTAAAGAACATGGGAAATTGCTTTCTATTGCCTCTGAAATCTCAGCATACTGAAGAGAACCTTAGATAGCAAATGCTGACTCCGCCCTGAAGAGGTTCATTAACAGATGACATTAATACATGACAATGATTGGTACAGCTGAATATCTGTATCTCTATACACAAAAATAACCTGGCCCTGTGGAATGCTAATTCTGCTTGGCAGCTATGTTGGCCAATAGAAATGGACGTAAACAAGTGCTTAAGGTGGTTGAAAAGGTAGCCCTCATTATTACCTGAAAACCACAAACTTTCAATAATTAAAAGGAAAACAAGCAGGGAAGAATTAATGAAGAGCAACAGTCACCTGACTTGAACTTCTGTGGTGTTTCCAGATGTGACAAAGGCATTTATGAGATGCAGGACTCCATCCTGAGAAATCCCATTATGGCTGAGACTGCACAGAAGAGAAGGAAGGATTTTCATGTGTCAGGAGTCAGGGTTGTCCCCAGGCTCCTCAGCCACAGAGGCAAAATTCAAGTTGGCACCAAAGACAGAGCAGTTTGGGGGGTGCTGGGACCCTTCAGCCGTGCTCAGTGCACAGAACCCCTCCAGGACACAGCGCTGATGACGTGGGGGACACAGCAAATGCAATTTGTTTCTTGCACTACAGAGGCAGGAGCACCTGGGACATTTACTGTGCCACCAGAAGGGGAAGGGGAGAGGCTCAGCTCACACGGCTCAGCTCACACGGCTCAGCTCACAGCGCCTGTGGGCCTTGAGCTACTCAAAAAGGAAAACACACAGAAAAGTGATGAACTGAAAACTCTGGGGACTGGGTCAGCTTCTGTCACAGCTCCCCACTCTGGTCATTGCTATTTCCTGCTGACGCTAATAAAAAGACTTTTGCTCATTTCAGCAGGTTTTGGAGCAGACTTTGCATCACCATGGCCTGGCGGTCTCAGGTTGTGCTCATGACTCAGAGCTTTCCCCCTAAGGCAGGAGAGGGCAAGAGGCACAAGCACCAGCTTCAGGAGGGGTCACACCAACACCCTTCTGCTGGGCACCTCAGATTCACTGTATGATCTCTTACTTGAGGGAACAGGTACCGGGCACTCGATGCAAGTGGTCCAAGAGGCTCCTCAGGCCTTCATCTCCCAGCTGATTCCTGGAGAGACTGAAAGGCAGAAGAACAACGTGGCCAACCAAAACTCAGCCTTTGGAACAGATTGCCCAGAGAGGTGGGGGTTTCCCCATCCCTGGAAATATTCAAGGTCTGGTTGGCCTGGGTTCTGAGAAACCTGATCTAGTTGAAGATGTTCCTGCACATGACAGGGGGTTAGACTAGATGGCCCTTAAAGATCCTTTCCAAAACAAATTATTCTATAAGTCTGTGTTTCTTTTGAACATCAATGCTCCTCTGACAAGTTTTGAAGGAAAAACTCAAATTTCTTGTTCTTAAATCCTAGCTTGGCCAGTAAAGGTCTGATTAAAACAAACCACTTATGAAACTACCTCATGCATAAGGTCCAGAGCAAGCTCAAATGAAGAGCTCAGGTGAAGCAACAAATGCCTCAAAACAGTCATGGAGTGAAAATCCCAAGGAAGCTGCCCCACCAGTGCAAAAGGATCTGTATTATTTCCAGCTGATTGTGTTTCTCAGCAGTCTGAATGAGCACTCATACCCTCGCAGACAGGCTGGGAAACTCCAGGCAGTGCTGGACCACACAAACAAAGCTCTCCCTCAGTGACTCCGCTCAAGGTCACCGTAACAGCCCAAGCCCTACTTACTCTACTTCTGCCAGCCACCCATGCTGCTCCAGGACACTGCAGAGCTCCTCCACCTGCCCTTCCCCGATGGCACAGCCCGTCAGCCTGTGTGAGACAGCAAGAGAGTTAAAGCATGGCCAGCAACCAGCTCAGCCCGAGCACTGAGACCTGCCCACCAGCAGCTGCACTTTCACACCAGTCTCTGTGCAGCATTCACGTTTTTTGCCATCTCCTTGGTGCCTGAATTGAGACATTTTACAGTTTTCTCTCCAGGGGTGCTTAGGAACCATCGCTCCCAGAGGGGCTGCAGACACATCTCACATCACACAGATGTTCATATGGAGATCATCACCCAGAATTTGAGACACACATTTGGAAAATGCAGTGATGAGGGCTCAGTTCAGGTGCTTGTGCAGCAGAATTTGGTGCAACTCACGATCATAAAGCAGCCCAGAAAAAAAGAGAAGAAGAAAAGGATGGGCCTCTGCCATTCCAATGCATCCAAATGGTTCTGAACTGCACTTTGGCAGAGGAATTGAGCCCTAAAGCTTAAGCTACTAGCCCAGTCTCCTTGGCCACGAGCCCATGAATTCTCAATAGAAGAGGAAATCTGGCTCCCTGCACTAGTGCTTCAAACCCAGCCACAGGTGAATTACAGTAAGCGTTCTCTGCCAGTACCTGCAGGATGTCTTTTGGCTTCGCATGCTTGCTCCCAAATGCAAGAAGGCATTTTCACTTGACCTGAAGCAGACACAAGATACAGTCCTTCAGCACTGATCTTCAAAGATGACAGGCTTTGGAGTCCCTTTAAGGCTGGGCTGCTGGGCTCCTAGCAGCGAGTGTCTTACCGCACTTCCACCACCCTGACCCGCTCACAGAGGTTGATGGAGTTGAGGAGTAAAACAGCACAACGTGGGGACAAGGGGTTTTTCCGAATACTGTAAAGGAGGGGAAAGAAAAAAACAGTGAAATCAGCTCCTAAGAAGAGAGGCTCCCATACACATGACTCAATTTCCCTGTTGTTCATTTTGAGACACAAAAGATTGGATACATCCCATTTAACTCAGGATGAGGGAGCAAGGACCTCAAGATTTGAGCACTGGCACCCAGTAAAAGAGAGTCTCCTTTAGTCCCCTTTGACTAAAAACAGGGTACAGACGAAGGGCTCATACTGAACCACTCTGTGGGGCTACTAGACTAGAGGTACCCCAGACTGGAAGCAATGTCCTGACTGGGCAAATTCAGTCTCACGAGACCCAGCAGCAGCTCCTCTATGGAGCTGCAGCTCCTCCGTGCTACAACATCTTGTAAGAGATGGCCAAACTCCTTCTGGGCTTTTTCTCCACACAGAGGAGTGCCCTAGCCCCTGACAGCACTTCTCTGGTCTGAATTCCAGCCTAAATGGCTGATATGCTGCCAGAAAACACTTTCTGTGTCAAGTGTGGCAGGATGTCAGATCCGTGCAGGGGCAGAGCTGTGAGACGCTGGCCACACAAACAGCTGGTGCCTTGTCACCGTGTGTCAACCAACATTTCCTACTCTTGTCATGGATGCTGGAAGTCACGTTCCATGGGACCTGCTAAGTGAGGATTATATGGTATGCTGAGCCTAGGGCAGATGGCTTTCCTCCTGTCCTTTTTTCCCCTCTGCTAAATAGCATTAAAGTGCTGCTTTTCTTCTAGAAACAAGAAAGGAATGGGTGTGAAAGCATTTCTGCATTTTCTTTGCCTTGCCTGTTACAATTAGTGATTAATGCTCCCAAGATAGGCTGTGGTGTTAACACTTCCCAAACCAATGTTTTGTGGCAGCAAAGCAGGGACCCCAAACATTACCTCAGTAGTGTCAGATGACAGAGGGATGGCAGAAAGCTCAGTAATCTCTCAATGCTCTGGACACTCAATAAATTTCCAGACAGACTGCAAAACATGGAAGGAAACAAAACCCAGAAGAAACTGGTTCAATCCCTAATTACTTCTATAACATTTCCATGGACATGCACACACACACACAGTGTAATGGGAAAATTCTGTTAAAGGACACATCCAGAAATACCATGAAAGCTGGGCAAGATTTAGTCCTCACAGCCTGATCTCTGTGTTTTGCTACCTTCTATAGCCAATTAACATTCCATTTTCAAGAGTCTTACTTTTCCCTTACTGTATGTTTATAAAATGATGCTACTGATGTCTTTCATGCATGCAGTAAGGGTATTATTTTTATTTGCTCTTACTCAGTTTTTGTTCTGACCAGTATTCTTCTAATTTTCTTGGTGCCAAGCTCCTGCCTGGAGTGACCACCTCTTCAGGAGCAGAGTTCATGGCTTACTGGGCCAGGAGCTCTTGCTCTGGCTGTAATACAAGCCAAGGTCTTAAGGAACAGATGACAAAAATTGTGTCTAGGCACAGGACTGAGGAAGATTATGAGAACACACACGTGGTCTGGGGTATTTACACACTGATGTGGTAGAGTTAGGAGAGGACAAGTTCTCTTTGAAACAGGAAAGTAGGAAGTCTGTGTTTATCTAAGTATCTAGGTGAAGTTCTGTGGGGACTCTGGGGAGGATGTGGTGAGAGGAGAGCTGATGTACACCAGCTGCCACCCTGAACATCAAATCTGTGTCTGGGGGCTGGGGAGGCAGACAGACAGACAGACAGGCTGACAAGTGCACCACACTTACTCGATTTCTGTCAGCTGGGGACATTGAGCCAGGATCTGGCACAGCCTGGTCACATCCTCTGGACCCACTCTGCAGTCCCTGAGACTGAAGCAAACAAAGCACCCAGGAGCTGAACATGAGCACAGGATGCCAACACTCCCTGCATGTCCCAGAGCCTCATGTCCCAGGACAAGGCCCATTGTGACCCTCTCACTCCCATTACATATATTTTGGTACCCTCAGTCTAGAACTGAGAAATCAAAACCTGTGACAATCAGGTGACTTCACCACCCCTGAGCTGACTCGAGAGAGCCAGCCCACCAAAATACCCATACTTTGGGTGTTGCCTCCCTATAGCCACATCATTGGTGATTCAGTTGTCTCAGGAGACTGGACAGCATGGAAATGGTACCTCCTATGTCCTTCTCCAAACAGGAAATAACAGAAACCTTTTTGGGTGACAAACTGGCAGGTCTCCATGGGACAAAAGGAGCCAGACAGAACTGTCTCTCATTGTTTATGGGTAGAAGCTTCCTCTGCTGGAAAGCAAGACAACCCCCTCAAACCAAGCAAAAGATGTGCTATTTATTTCCCTCTCTGAGGAGACAGCTGGAGGGATGAGTCTGTCCCACACACCACACTGCACTAAAGACACAGACCCCCACAATCATCCCTCCCTAGTCCTGGAGACAAAGGGAAGCTGGCGCTGCCATACCGAAAGCACTGTCCTTTTGCTTCCTGCCTGGGATGCGCCAGGGGACCACCTCTCCATCTGCTGGTGCTCCTGGGGAAAGAACAGTTTAGCCCATGAGTTGTGCTGATGTTCTTGCCCCTGTGTAGCCAGCTCCCCACGAAGGGGGTGAGGCAGTGGCCTCATGTCCCAGTCTGCCTTCCCTCACCACCTGCCAGAATGAGGCTCACCCCATCCCCAGAGGAAAAAGAGCCTTATTATCCCTCTTCCAGCCTCCAGAGAGTTCTGCACCCACTCAGCACTTGGGCATTGGCTGTGTCCTGGCCCAGCAGGGAGATGACTCCTGCCTGTATCAGCAGCTGGATGCTGCTGGCTGCTCCATGCCCTCAAGCTGCTGCCAATCCATCAGCCATGAAGCATCTCACTGTGCTTCCCCCACCCTGGCTGGAGTTTGGAGCCAAGGGGCTCTTTAATTGACACACCTCAGGGACCCACACATCACCTTCTGTTTAGAATTTCACCAGAAGCTTAAAAGGCTTAGATAGGTGGGTATGATTTTACCTGACTCTTTCCCAAAAGGTCAGATGAACCACCTGTGTGTGTCCTAAGCTGTAACCAGAAAGGAACATCATCAGCATGGAGTTTGACAACACAAGCTCCTGTAGCACTCCTCAAAACCCACAGCTTAAGGTTTTAAATAGAGAAGGGAAAAAAAAGAAAAAAAAAAAAAAAAAAAAAAAAAAGTACTCCTGGTCATACCTGAGGGTCACTGTTTTAATGTGTTCCAGTGTAGATAAGGACTGAGCTAAGAAAAACACAGAGTTCAGGGAGACCTGGTTGTTGTTAAACCTACAGGAAGAAAAGATGGAATCAGGTGCTGGTAGCAATTTACACCGTGCCACAGAACAGTGATCCTTGAGCAGCATTCTCAGGCTGCTTCTTTGCTACCTTCTGCCTGTGTTTCCAACTACAGTTCTGCAAACACAACTCACTCCCACATATTTTAAATTCATCCCTCACTTTTAGTGTTCAGAGAATCACAGAATAACTGAGGCTGGAATGGACCTCTAGAGCTGATCTAGTCAAACTCTCCTGCTCAGAGGAGGGTTAGCATGGAGGAGACTGCTCAGGACATTGTACAGCTGGGTTTTTAACACCTCCAAAGACAGAGAATTCACAGTCTCTCAGGGCAATCTGTTCTAGTGAGATTGTCTGTAACTGGAACAGTCTTGTCTTGAGAACAGTTCAATTAATCAAACAGGAACAATAAATATTTCTTTCACTAGAGCAGAACAGTGCCATACTCCTTAAGCCACAGTTCTGTATGGTGCACTTGCAATGGGAGAGCCAGGTGAAACACCCAGATAAACACAAGCCACCACTGGAGATGAATTCAGACTCCATCACTGAAGCTGAAGCTTCCCAGCACTTCCCTTCCTTCAAAGCTGTTCCCCTCAGGAGAGGAAGGACTGCTCCCCCTCCCAATGAGGAACTTGAAGAGGAAAAATTCAGTGAGCTGCTGAAGACCTCAGGCTGTTTCAGAAACCAGGTGCCACACCTGACACAAGACCACCTGTCCCCTTCGTGGAGGAGCAAGCACAGGGGCTCTCAGGCACTGACCACAATCAAGCTTCAAGTGGAGTCAATCTGTTCTGGACTGGAGGTGGAGACAGACCAGACAGCACAGTGCATCTGCCCAACACACAGCAGTACTGAAACTGATCCTGAAGAGCCCTTCCCAAATGTGCACTGTGCTTCCATGAACAATACTTCACAAAGCCCAACCCATGCATAAGGAAAAAACCAGGAGCTACTCACTTGAGAGAACGTAACATTTTCAGTTTTGGCAGGCACTGAAACAGCTGCAGAAGTCCCTCATCTCCCAGATAATTACGTGATAGGCTAGGATTTAAAGAAAGGCATTTCATGTTCATAGTAAAAAACCCAACAGGCACCATCAGCTCTATTATCTATAATAATACAACACTGCAGAACAAACGAGTGGCATTTTCTCAGCATCCCAAAAAACTGCAGGTAAAGACCATGGGAGTTAAGAAGGACTCACTCCAGCTCGGAGATGCGGCCACATTCCTTCAGGACTGCACACAGATTCTGCAGGTCACTGGCTTGAAAATTACAGTCTGCCAGTCTATGGGGAAAAAAGAAATCAGCCATCCAGGTCTGCAGGATTTCAAACAAGGTTGTAAACTTCACTCCTCTGAAAACTAGAGAATCAGTGAGGAGATAATGAAATCAAACAATCCCCTTGAAATACCTCGCTGCTCACCAGCTCCCACAGAGTCTGCAGGTGATGGGCCACTCCTGCCTGGCACTGCAGGTCCCTGTGTCCTTTGTAAGGCTCAGGGTGGGCACCAGGTCACAGCCCCTTGCCAGTGGCTCCAGCCATTCCCCCAGCCAGGGCAGAACCTGCAGCTTCCATGGCAGCTGCACCCCGAGCTGCTGGCACTGGGGAGATTCCCAGTTCTCCTGTGATTCAGCACTCAGGATGCAGGTTACATTGGCGAGAGGATCCAGAGACAGGACATGCATGAAATACAATGAAAATGGCCAAGGTACCTTATCTTTTGAGGATTGTTAGTTGTCTGGTTTTCCTCCCCATGTTGTTGGTCATCAATAGAGAACACAGGCTCTTCCCTAAGTGAGCACAAAACCAGACAAAGGTAAAACACTTCTGCTTTAGCAATTTGGCAGATCCCTGGGGCTACCATGGCTCCAGCCCACGCCTGCATCTTGCCAATTGCAAGCTCTCCTTTTCTAACCAAATATTTGAGCATGCAGGCAGCTGGGGAGAATGGGAAAGAGATATTTCTATCTAAGCTACAGTTTGATGGAGAATTCAGCTTTTGCTGAATTTAGCTGAATTTTGCTGAATTTAGCTTTTGCCTAAACCAGTTTTGTGAAGAGTCTGTACAAAAATCTGACTATTCATAATGAATTTGAACTGCCTATAACTAAACTGTAACACTATAACTAAAAACTACAAGTATAAACAGTAAAACTATGACTAAATCTGACTATTCATAACTAAATGGAACATGCAAATCCTAAACCATCAGTTTGAAATGTCACCCGGTGCCTTAAAGGAGACCACAGATCATGTGTCTCAGGCTGTCACTGTCAAGCACAGCCACTGGGTTGTACCCCATGACAGCTCTGCTATTTCTCTCTGGCCAAGAGGTGGAATGCAGGTGTACCATGGGAAATGCTATTTTACAGTGGGCTCAGCCCACAGAGAACAAGGGTGTAAAGAGTGAAACTAAAATTTCAGGAGCAACAGGAAACCATTTCTTGGTCAAAACCTTCAGGCTGAGCTGTTTCAACCGTAATTTTCTGAGGGGAAAAAATAAACTCCAAACTTCTCATGATTTAGGAGCACCATGATCCAGAATGTGCTGTGTTCTGAACTGCAGGGATCTGTGAATCTTTTCAGAATTTGGTGTGGCATTGACTTGTTTCTTTACCCTCACTATTATCAGATAGCACGGGTGTCATTGAACAGCCTGCTCTGCTCAGGATGCTGTGGGCTGAAATGTGCTCTGAAGACATAAAACACTACAGAAGGCAGTGACAACTTTTAAAGTGGCTGAGAAAGCCAGGAGACAGTTCTACATTTAGATTTGGGGGCTGGGGTGGGAGGCAGGAACTGCTGTGAAGTAGAGTGTTACCCTTGGTACCTACACAGGATGCAAGAACTAAACAGGATGCTGAGACACCACCATTTGTGCACACACAGCCTACCTAGGAGGAAGGGAAGAAAACTCTCTGTCTTCTCTAAACCTCAGGACTGCAGTATCACGGCAAAGGCTGTGAAGAAGAGAAGTAATCAGTCGGTGTCATGGTTTGGTTATTTGCAGGACTTCTTGTTTGGTTCTGTTCTGCAAAACTCTGGTGACACAAATCACTTGTACTTAAAACACTCCCAAAGCAAGAAGAAGTAATCTCCATCAGTTTTAAATCCTAGTTGGATAAAATTATGCAGTATCTAATGATCCAGTTTCTCTGAATCACGGTACAAAGTGCAGACAAAATTGCTATACTTTAACTCCAGTGTTTTCAAGTGAAAGTAATAGAGGAGAACTTCCAGTTCTGCTCCAGGAGGTGTCACCACTTCTCATACTCCGCGGAGATCCTGTCTCCAAAGCTTCCCAAGGCAGAGAGCAGGGAAGCATTTTAAAACTCCCCCGTGCATGAAAGGACAGCCAGTTTTGTAAGCTCTCAAATTCTAGTTGGTGGCCGTGATAAAAGCAGCTTGCAGCAGTGTATCCCCGAGTGCCAGTGTTAGCAACCACCTTGGGACATGTTCTTCACCCACCACACCCCTGAAGTGGCTCAAAGAAAACCTCAGAACACAACTCCCACATTTGTATATTGGGATTAACCCCAGGAATGATTCAGGACCTACATACCTGACCTGCGCCTCCACCACCTTCTGGCAGGTATTTATTGACTTCAACAGGCTGCAAATGCCAGTGACAGAGAGGCGGTTTTGACTGAGACTAAGAAAGAAAAAGGCAATTAGCTGGTCCCTGAAACCCCACAGGACTGCCCGAGTGAAGCAGCTACCAGTGTCCTGCATGCTTGAAACCATTTCACTTCAGAAGAGGGCAAGCTGGTTTTGTACAAGGCAACACTTACTTCAGCTGCTTGGAAATGGATATACAGGGGAGGCTTTCCAGCAGGCAACTGCAGCCTTCATCTCCAAGGTTGTTGCCTGATAAACTGAAGCATTTTCCAGTTAGTTGGGACTGACTTGAACAGGAAAAACAGCAAAGTGCTCAAAACCTGCTCGCTTTCCCTTTCCTACGACTGCTTTTTTCCTGGACTGTTCTTCTGTCCCAGATCAAGCTTCCCTGCTTATTTCTGCATGAATCAACTTCAGACAAAAAAGTTTTAGCCCTTGGGCAACACGATTCATGTTTTAGACCCAAACCATCTTGCTTTAGAAAATCTATGATCTTTAAGGCCCCTTCCATCCCAAATCAGTCTGTCCTTCTATGATCCCCTGCTCCCACCACCTGCCTACAGCCACTCAACAGGAAGGAAAGGAGGCACTCACTCCACTTCAGAGAGACAGGAACAGCTCTGGAGAATGGCCACAATCCTCTTGGCATGTTGGGAAGACAGCCTGTGATCCTGCAAGCTGTGAACAGGAAGGGTTAGTGAGCAGTGAGGGGCTGGGGGTGCCACTGGCTGGGCCAGATAGGATTTCTATTGTTATTTTTATTTACTGATTCAGGTTTATTTCACACTTTTCCACCTGTGGAAATATCCTCTCTCATTAAGGACCAACACATCTTCTATTCCTGCCCTTCTGTAGTACCTGTCATCTGCAAATTGCATGCACCAGCAGGACTTTCAATGTCTTCTCTTACCATAACTTCAGGTGTCTAGATGGAATTACATGTTCTTTATTCTCTTTCAACTTCAAATCCAAAGATCTGCAAACAAGCAAGATATTTGGCTTTTAATATGCCTTCATGAAATACCTGACAACTTCGGTCCTGGTTTATATTTTCTAGCAGAAACCACAAGGTCTGTGTTTTTTAGCAGTTTTGCAATGGAAAGGTGGCACTTCAAGCTTACACGGGCACTGAAGATCTGCTTTTGTGGAACTGGTTGTAGGTGTCTGCAAAACCAGCTATTTTGGTTACAAATCTCGTTGCTCAGGTGGGCCCAGCCCTGCCAGATGCAAGGGCAGAGGCTGCCAGTTCTGCTGCCAGTGTGGTTTATGGTGACACCAAGCTGATGGTTTCAATCAGCACAACTGAACACAGCGTAACCACAAGCGCAGTTTCTCACCTTGGAACCTTCTCAGAAGCACCAGAAAAATAAATAACCACGGTGTCCACCCTGAAAAAGAGATCCAGGTGAATATTAGGGATGCCATTTGTTTAGCAGAGGTGTTTGCTCAGGACCAAAGCTGTTGCCTGGGTGCTAAAGAGGGCCTTGACATCTGCGTCACCACCTCATTGCCACAGCCAAGCAGCAGCCACGCGCTCAGAGGGCAGGGGACACCCCACGTGTTGAGCTGGGGCTGCAGTGCAGATGGGACAGTCACACAATGAAAAAGATTGGGCCAGGATTTTTTTTTTTTTTTTTTGGCAAGACCAGAAGTTTGTTGGAAAAGGGTTCAGTAGAAACTCCCTTCCAGCAAGAAAAATAAGAAAAAACCATATGCAATTTGAGTTACACCAGGGATTACTTTGACCTGTTAAACTTAGAACATAAGACTACCACAAGAAAAAGGATGATTTAAAAAATCTACCCTTTGTCATCCTGGACATATGAAAACCCCAAAACCTGTAATTTAAAGGAATGCAGAGATAGAGCTAAATCCACACATTTTCAGTAAACCTAGCTGACTGATAGCAAATTTACGCTGGTTGGTAAAGAATGTCCTGACTGATATACTGGAGAGCTTAAAAGCAAGTTTAAATTCTGTTATAAAAGAAGAAATATCACACCCTGTAAATGGTTTTCTAGACCAAGAATAAAATGACCTATTAAAAATACAAAGAGGAAGTACATGGTACGATGAATTCACATTTTGTTTCCAATAGGAAAGAAAAAAATTAGTCAAATTGATTTTTGTTCAGTTAGGCAACAATTAAGCTGAAAACCAGTGTCCATTTAAAGTCAGCATCTAAAGAGACAACCTACTTGCTTTTGTAAGAGCTCTCATGCATTGGTACCTGACACACAGCTCAGTAACATTTTGACACACGATGCCTTCCTTTGCCAAGCTGAGAACAGCATCCAAGGAAAGGTGGTTGTTGCTCAGGCTGTGAACATGAGGAGAAACAGAACCTCAGCTGCTGGACAGCACATCCTTTTGTCACACAAAAGCCCTCTGCTCTGCTCCCCAAACATCCTGAAGCACACACGTGTTCTTTTAGTTAGGGGATTTCCCCCAAACTTCTGAATTTTGCATCTAGGACTCAACAAAAGCATTATCAGATCATAGCTCTTTCTCTGCAAGCTATAGCTCCCATGAATTTAGAATCAGAGCTAACTCTTCTGTGTGCAGCAGAAGGATCATTAACCAGTTTAGGGTTAGTTGGTGGAGGTGCTTCATACCGTAATGATTACACCACCGATCCACAGTGCAGTTAAACTCCCACTACAAAAAATTCAGTTTAAGTCTGGCTTATTAAAGCACTGAGGCCTGAACAAAATCCTCCAGCCTCGGAGGATTTGTTCTTTAATTGCATGTTCATTCTGTTTCATTACTTGTTGCACCTCATTAAATATGAAACGCGAGATTCTTGCTTCTACAAATCCTCTGCTTGTTCTCAGGGCCACAGGGCACCTTTCCTGAGAGCCTCGAAGGAATCATCCCTGAGAGCTGCACTCGTGTGTGTGTGTGTGTGATAGACACAGGTGAGGGAGTGAGGATTACAAACGGCACTGGTTTCCTGCCTTTTCCATAGGATAAGCTGCTCCCCTGGGGGCAGGCTGGCATTCCCCACAAGCTGTTATCCAGTGTGCCCAGGAAAACAAGAGGAGCAGGTACATTCCTCCTTTCCTCCCTCCTTCTGCCGTGCTTTTAAACACTTCTAACCATACTGCAAAGCCAGTAATTAATTCCTGGATGGGAGCCAGCAATGACTGCAGGTATTTTGGATTCACCTGCTTGCACCTGAGGGTATGGGGAAGACCTTTAAAGGCAGGGCCTCTCCTTTTCAGCTGGGGTGGGCAGGTAGTGCTCTGTTCTCACAGCTTTGTGCCTGTCCCTGTCCTGCCACACAAACTACACTCAGGCTCCGGCACTTGCAGCAGCTCTGCTGCTGCTTCAACTGCCCCTATCAGCTCTTCAAAGGCTTTAAATCCCTTCACAAGACAGGCTGGTTCTCTCCACCTAAAAAGCTGCAGATCCATGCTGGGAGTTTCGCTGGCAGTCTGTCCCTCTCAGTCAGCACTGGACTGTCACAGGAGTTTTAGAAGAAGCAGCACAGGAGAAGAGGGCTGTGGAAAGGTTGGGAAGACTCTGATGGAGCCAATCCTCCCTTAATCAGAGGTGAGACATCTCAACCTGAACCTCACCAAGGGGAAGAGAAAAGGAAAAAGTCAAACTAGGCACTGAGCTGAGCACCTGCATTGTAATTCCTGGAGAGATGTCAGTGGTGCCAGGACTCCCTTGGGATTATTTTAAGGCACCTGGATAAGAACTGTGAGGCTGAGTCTATCTCAAACTGAGTCCAGCACAGCCCTGCTTGCACTCAAATGTCTGTGCCTCAGCTTGGTCCCCCACATGTCTCTGTGCTATGCTTGGCTTCAGAGTAGCTACCATTTTTAACAGGTTTAAGCCATTTTTACTCACTCTGCTTTCTTCAGCTTTTCCATTCGGGAAAACAGGTCCATCACCCTCATCACTTCTGGATCCCGTATCCGATTGCCCTGCAAGCTGCACACACATTCACTCTCATCAGTATCCCAGGGGAGGAATGGTTGATTTGGTGGTCATTGCCACAACGCACTCACTTTATTTCCTCAAGCTGGAGGCACTGTGATGCAGACTGGACCAAGTCAGTCATCCCCTGAGCTGTGATGCTCCCGCCTGTCAACCTGCAAAGAGAAAGGATCACTCAAACCAAGCAGAGGGAGGGCTAGAATCCCCTGCAGCACATGGCAAGCCTGTCTCAGACCTGTGCCTGCACCATGTGCCCAGCAAACAGATGCAGAGGCAGCAGCCTGGCTCTGCCACCTGCAGCCAACTTCATACTCCTTTTCCAGCACACTGCTCTTGATGCCAGCATAAAACAAGAAGCACACGTGTCTGTGCTGCTCTGTGTAGCACTGTTACCCTCTGTACACTGCACAGAACAGATCAGCCTGGAGTGAGCCAGTGTCACTGAACTGATGGGGAACAGACAGCAAGGGAGAAGGCACTGATGTTACAAGCAAAGACTTACTCTAATTTCTTCAGGCTCCCCATTCCTCGTAAGCCCTTTGAAAGAGCAGCAGCAAAGTCATCACCACATCTCCTGCTACGAAAGCTAAAATGTGAAGAAAAGGGGAAAAAGACAAACACACCAAAAGCTGATATTCTCATTTGCTTGCAGGACTCACCTTGCCTTCATAGTGTCAAGAAATGCCTGTCATATTCCCTCTTATCTACTGCATTAACTACACTGTTGTTCATCTTAATCAAAATGGAAAAAACAAACAAAAATACAGCCAGAATGGATTTATCACCTTATTATCCTTCAATCACTCATAAATTATTTCCTACATTTATACAGTACTGAGGTTATGCTGTTCAGATAAAATTTTCTCACATCTTTCCCTCTCTTCTAGAACAAACTTGAGGCTTGACCCTCCAACCCCTCAGCCCTTCTCCCCACCCACCAGCTCACAGCACTCGCTGTGTTTACCTCAAGTGTTCCACATTTTTACAGCCAGCCAGAACCTGCAAACAGTCAATGTCCACAAGACATCCTGCAAAATCCAAACAAGTCAAATCCTGGCCCGAGTTTATGACAAAAACCAAAGCCGACATGTCCAGAGTTGTCAGTCTAAAGTTTTTAAACTCATACTTGAAATTCAGCAGGCTCCCAATGTGCTGGGCTACTTCGAGGTTTTGAGTTTCAAAGGTGCAGTGGCAGAGCTCAAGGACCTTAGGCCCTGTCAGATGAGTGGCTGCCAGTTTCTTGAGAGACTGCAGGATCACATCCTGCTTTTCCTGCACCCAAGCTTCATCTTGCTCCGCCAGCAGCATGAGAAATGTCCTACACTCTTTTGACGACAAGCCCGAGAGAAATATGTGAAAACTCTCCATAAACTCGGTCTTTGTCTCGTTCTTGAAAGTCCATTTTGACTTCAAGAAGAACTTCTTCTTCAAGTAGTTCTTGTCCACCCTCCTACTCACCATGAGACACAGTGCTGCAAAAAACTCCTGCAAGCTCAGGTGCACAAAGGCATAGCCAACCTCTGGGCAAGTGCCACTCGTCTTCACCTCAAAGACAGTCAGCAATCCATGCAAGGAAGCAAATTCCTTCACATCCTCGGGAATATCACCAACATAAAATACAAGTTTCTTCTCTTCCAGGCCTCTCAGTGCAAGATCCAACAGACCCAAAATGGCCTTTTTGTTACAGTTCAGCTGAGTCTCCTCATCGCCTGCACAGTCTCCCTGCTGTTTGCTTAGGAAGATGAGAAACATTTTGATATAAAACTGTGTCATAGTCTGAGGAAGCTCCACACTCATCTGGTGTTTAAGGAACAAATACTCCAAGCAGATGCACACAACGTTACACAGAGCAGGGATGAGGCACATGCTGAGGAGCTTGGTGTTGTTCTTCACGTGAGCAATGGCTCGTTCTCGGAATGAATGCTGACGAAAATAGTGGCTGACATATTCCTCAACCTTCTCATGGTCAAATCCCCAGATTTCTGCCAACACACCTACTGTATATAGTAAGAAGTCAGGGAGCCTCTTAGGTCGGCTGGTGACCAACACTGTGCAACCAGGCAGGAGCTTCCCATGACAGAGGTCTGCAAAGAGCTGGGCTATGGACATAGGGGAGGTAAGAGCTGAGCCTCTCTTAGAGGAAAATGACACGTCCATGTTAGCTGCAAACTCATCCAGCCCATCAAAGATGATCAGTGTCTGCTGGGCATTCTCCAGGAGGTCCTGCAACACTGCATCAGGGCTGTCCTCTGGCTGAAGGAACATGTCAAACAAAAGCTCCTTCAGGGTCAATTTTCTTTTTAACAAATTCAGCTGCCGAAACTCAAACAGGAAAGTGAAGAGAAACTGAGGTAGGACACCTTCTGCCCATTTCTGACAAATCCTGTGCATTAGCCTGGTCTTGCCTGTACCTGGTTTACCAAACAGAAAGATCACCTTCGTCGTGTCCAATGGGGCCTCACTACAAAACAGATCTGACACTTTCATGGCTGTATCTGCACATTCTTCTGGCTCGGGAGCACCTGTCACGTCCTCTCGGGGTTTCTCTGTTCTCTCCTTTAAGCGGGGGGCTTTTCTCTGATGAATGACAACGTTGACAAAGGCTTGGTTGAAAGGTGGCTGTGTTTGCTCCTGTGCTTCTGCTCCTGCTTCTCTCCTGCTTCCGTATCTCTGGCGGATAGAATCGACGAGGAGATGATGGTACTTCACAGATGAATCTATGAGAGAAGACAACAGAGGGGGTACGGGGGTGAAAAAGTTAGTTGAGAGTCATGACAGATCCAAAACACTATCACTTACAGACAGAGAAACAACAGCCCTGAGCAGAGGTTGCTGGGTAGAAATGACAAATTTTGAACTCATGAAAATAACCCATAAATTTTCCTATTTTTGCACAGGCGCCAAAGAAGAACAACATTCAGGAAAAGACGAAACAGCTTCATATGAAAACGAAACCTTACCATCCCTAAGACGGGAATTAGGTGTCTGTGTATCATGCATATTATTCCCTGTTCCCTAGCTCCCTCTTCACCCGTGCTGGCCTCTTAACCCTGGAAGTTGATTTCTTGGGCATTTCTGCAAAGATGTTAAATAGAGGGAAGCCTCAGAGGGAAGCCCAGCACAGCTTCTGGAACATCCACATACCCAGTCGTTGCTGTTTGGCATCCTTGTCACCCCCAGAGCTGCTGCAGTGGCGACGGCGAGCAGACCCTGAAAATGGAAAGGTCAGAACCGTGTCAGCGTTTTGAATGGCAGCATATTAAAGCTGGGCAAGACTCTCCAGCAAAGCATTTGGGGAGCTGAGGAGGAAAAATTGGACAGACAAAACTGTTTGTAAACTCAGGCTGAGATTACAGGGTTGCTTCTTCTGAGATGGGCCACAAGCACCTCACTGGTGAGTTTTTTTGTAGGCTGGATGATGCACCTGCCTTGCCTTGAACACAGGAACGGCTTTGTTATCCTGGGGAACGTGGCAGGGAATATCTGCTTCTGGGGAATGCAGGGCCCACCGATTCCCAAGGTTGTTCATGGTGGTTAATTCCCTGGTTTTTTATGGTGCACTGTCAGATGGAAAGAATTGACAGAGCTGAGAGAGGCACATGTCTTTCTTAACCAGTCTTAGTAACTTTCAGCAGCATTTTCAGATTTCCATTCCACCAGCAACTGGCAAGACGGACTCGCTAGGACAGCACAGCAGCTGGCAGCAGTCTGAATGCAATACAGAGACCACTTTTTTCTTCTTGTTTTCAAGATCTTAAATCTGCATGTGACACACAAGACAGTGTCGTGTGGCATCTGCGGTGCTGTGACTCAGAAGTCTCCGAGCAAAAAGCAGAGGCAAAAGTGTCTCTTCATGATCTGCACCAACTAGGAAGGTCTCCGTTCTAAATTCACCCCGGAAGAAAACCCTATTATCCGTTCGTTTAAGCTCCTATTCTGACAACTCTGGAGAGGTTTCTGCTTGATCAACGCCTGAACAGTTTTTCTTCTCTTCCTTTAAAAGCCAAACCAACTTCTTCCACCTACCAATGAGCTGACCGCAGTAAAAGTGCAAAAAGGCATGGGTTTTGTGGAGTGGTTGGGAGATCCCACAGAGAAAGTAAAATGAGCGAGTTCCTTAGCAGAGGGCCAGCAAGGCTCTTCTGTAATTCAGGAAGAGAAAACAAAACCAGGGGAGGTTTGCATGGAAAGCACCAAGAACAGAACAATGAAATGCAAAGTTGCAGTGGCTTCTCCACACCTTGCCAGTGCTGAGGGCCAATACCTGGGACATTTGTAGCCCTGCCCAGCCCATGGGCAGAGAAGGTAAACTCCAAGAGCGCAGTGCCCCAGGTCTGTTCCAGCCTTACCTTTTGCCACAGATGCCTGGGCTCTCGTATCTGTGCCTGCTTCTTCTGTCTGGCTGAAGTTACCTAAAGGAGTTGAATGGGAAATTAAATATGGTTAATGTGAGCATTCTGCTCTTGAACTTTGGCATGCTGCTGGCCAGAGACAAAGGGCGAGCAGCTTGCAACACAGACAGTGGCACAAACCAAGACTCAGTGTAAGGGATCCAGGTTTCAGGGTCCCCATCTGATCTTTTCCTTTCAGATTGCTCCACAGAACAGGTAAATTCTGCTTTCAAGGGAGGAGAAAAACAACTTTTCTCTTTGATACAAACAAATTCAGAGTATAGACAGCTTTGGCTGATCTAAAGCCACACTGATGCCCAAAAGGGAAGCCCTACTTTCTCGTTCCTGCAAAGAAGGGTTTTCTGTGAATAAACCACTGGCAGAGTTGGCAGCCCAGTAAAGGGCCTTTTCTGACTCACTGCATGGCTCAAAGCTGCCAGAAAACCCCCTCAGCATAACCAGAAGCAATTCACCTTCAGAAGGATTAGTGATGCTCAGCTGTTACTACAGAAGTTAAACCAGCATAAGCCAACTCCAAAACCTTACGAGACATCTTCTTTTATGATATGTCACGGTATCAAAAGGCTGAAAACTGTTTCAGCTTCAGCCCTGAGAGAAACCTCCCAACAGTCCACATTTCCTGTTGCTTGTCTGGTCTTTGCTCTGTTTCATCTCTCCCAAAACAGCTGCTGCTGCAGTTGGTCACAAAGGTTGCGTCCACCCAACTGATGCAACTAGTAACAGTTACTGCAAGCAGAATGTGAAAGACAGTACCGTTGAGAAGGACTTAATCTGTACGACTTCCTGCAGAAGAGAAGAATTAATCACCAGATAAAGCAAACCACTAAAGGAGGGGCACAGCTTAGCTGGTGCCACAGGCCCTCACAAGGGAGAGCCTGTGCACACTGTGTAGTTTGCAAGATAACACACACTAACTGACTGTGGTCCTCATGAATTGCATAATTTTCTCTGAAGCCACTGCCTCTGCTAATGAGAGACGTGAGGAAGTGGTTTTGTGTGGTTATTTTAAGAGCTCTGTATTTTTTGCCTTTCTGGATCAGGAAAATTAAAAAATAACAATTAAAAGTCCACAGAACAAAGAGATTGTATTCTTTTCTCCTTCAAATAAATCCATCCCAAAAATTGCATCTCAGCTTTACTGGAGATGGGGGTGCACCATTTTTACTGGTTTCATCTGGTTATGTCGGGGGTTTTTTTTACCTCAAATTACAATTCTAAGCCAGAAGTTGTGCTTCCAAGAAAAACAAGGCCATGCAAGTGAGGGCACTGGTGGTCTCACTGCCTAGAGCGGGTGTTGGTAATGGGTTGCCAAGGCGTTGGCTGTGTTTGGTCAGAGGAAGCTGGCCTGACCTCTCTTACCTTCTCCCGCAGAGCTCATGAGCAGGACCTCCAGATCCAGGGGCAGGTCGTACTCCATGCAGACAGACTGTGCAAAGTGTTTCCAGGCAGCAGGACCAGCCTCCTCCAGCAGGTCAAGGAGCACTGAGATCTTTTCTTTGTGGTCAGTGATGCCACCCAGGCTGCTCAGGGCCGCGTCGGGGACGAAGCGCTGGGAAGTGGTGAGCAGCCAGTCGGGACAGTGACTGAGGAACTCCACAATCTGGGGGCGGGCTCTTGCTACAGCTGCTCTCAGGTCTAGATCCTCATTCTGAAATGGGGGCTGGAGGGATGAAGACAAAGGGTAGCAATGGGCACAGGAGCAAGAGATGTTCACTCACACAGCCCTGCATGGCTTCACCTGCTTTTCTACCGCTTGGCCTAACCCAGAATTTCTTACCCTTACTCCCAGAGTTTTGAGCAGAGATCTGAGCCCAGTCATGATGGTGCAAGGATGGCAGTCCTTGTCTGCATGGTGCCTGACAGCAGGACTGTGAAGGACAGGAGCAATCCATGGCAGTCTCTCTGGCACCAGCCAGGGAGAAGCTGTTGACATTTGTATTGCTGCAGTGGCCGTCTGCCAAACATCCCAGGCATCTCTCACATGTACCAGGACCTCTGGGAGGTCAGGGAAGCTTTTTTTATTCAAGAGTGTTTGCACAGAGTCAAGGCTTTTTCTGCTTCTCGTAACACCCTACCAACAAATAGACTGGGGAGGCACAAGAAGCTGGGAGCAGGACACAGCCAGGACAGCTGACTTCAACTGGCCATATGGCATCACGCTCAGAATATAAAACTGGGGTAAGAAGGAGGAAGGCAGGGAGTTAGAATGATGATATTTGTCTTCCCAGATCACCATTACATGTGATGGAGCCCTGTTTTCCTGGAGATGGCAGAACACCTGCTTGCCCGTGAGAGGTTGTGAAGGAATTCCTTGGTTTGCTTTCCTTGTGTGTGCAGCCTTTGCTTTACCTGTTTGGCCGTCTGTATCCCAACTCGCAAGTTTGTGCAGGACCCCTCTGCACAAAGGGCTCAGGCAACTGTTCCTGCTGCTCATTTTGTGGGGATGGACAACTCATTTCTGCTTTGGTGACAATGCCACCTCCATTCCCCCTTCCTTCCCACAAAGCCATGCACATGATCTCCTACCTGCATTGTGGTGTAACCAGTCTCCTTCCAGTTGTCAAGTGCAAAGGTGGCTTCTGCTCCATATTCTGACAGAGAATCGATCTGCTCGAGGCAGCCTCAGCACACAGACACACCCCAATATGTGGGACATGCCTCACTTGGTGCAAATGCCTGGAGATAAAAACAGCAGAGCTTGATGTAGGCATGCCAGGCCATGGCAATTACATGGGTCACAAATCTAAAAGCCTTGCCTTTGATCCAAGGGTCAGCTGTGGTGCTTTTCATCTCTTCTCACTCACACCAGCACTGACCACAAAGTTTCAGCTTTTGAGGATTCACTCCTGGAATGATGAAAATGCAGGACTGAGCCTCATGCCCTAGGATGCAAGTGAAGACAGCTTTAGAGGAACACTTCATGGGAATCACAGCTTTCTTGGTGTCACTGCCTGATTTGAGCTGGGCTATGCCACTCAGCTGCTCCTAGCTGCTCTGTGGAAGCTGAGGCAGAAGCAGCAGCATCTTGCTCAAGTCAGGCAGCCAGGTACACCAGAAAAGCTGTGAAAAGCTCATCCTCTGAGGTTACACAGCTCTCCCAAAAGAGTTTCAAGTGTAGGGGGCTGAAAATGTCCCCAGTGCCAGTTCGAGCTCCCCACCTCTCAGCAGAAATGGCGAAGGGAAACTTCACCCTGCTCTGCAGCTGGCGGTGGTTGGTGTCCAGCCATGCCTACCACAGGGAAAGGGAAGAGGAAAGCAATCACCATCCAGCACAACTCCAAACACCCTGCAGCAGGGTCCCAGCCTGGCTACAGCAGCATCAGGACTGCGCTGTGGACAGCAGACAGGACCCTACAGGGATACTGAAGCCCAGATCCAACTACAACTACCGTGTTTGCAGAAAGGCTGAGAAACAGAAACCACAGGGAGCAGCCTCCAAGCTCCAACCCCTCACCAGCTACCTGTCTTTCACTTGGACAGGACAGTCCTTCCAGGTCCAAGACTGCACTGTGTGTGGTGATGGAAAAATTCCCACAGTTGCCATAACTCCCAAGTTTAGGTGGGGCAGGGGTGGGACAGTGACCAGTCTAGCTCAGCAAAAACTGCTGAGTGGAAACACCGTGCTGGGTCATATCCTTTCATCCCCTAACAGGGACGGTGCACATGGTGCCATTCCCCAGCAAGTGCTGTTTTCTGAGCAAACACGTTCCCAAGCCAAGGGCAGCAGCCACCCCACCACCACCAGGGTGGAGGCACGTGGGAGTCGTGCTGCAGAACTCAGTCTGCTCTAGTGCTCAGCCCTCATTCCCCAGACAGGCTCTCCTCCACACTGACCATTCAGGTATTCAGTAAAAGCACAACAAAACCCTTCAGGCTTTTTGTTTTTGCCACCTTTTTGACCCGGCCAAGGAGGAAAGTGGGAGATTTCTACAGAGCCAAGGGAAGAACTCAAAACAGAGGTGAAAGACAGAAGGGCACTCTGATGGAAGGAGTCAAGACCTTTCCGTCTGAGCAGAAGCATCCCCTAATTCATCAGAAAGTTGTGGTTGTGCTGGAGCAGAGCCATGCCACTCCCTGGGGTGCACTGTATGCAGGGAACACCTCTCCATGTCCGCTGGGCATGGTGTGCACCCAGAAGCTGAAGACAAAACAAAATAAGGTGCCAAGTTGGAAAACTGGAGGTAAAATTGGTCTAGACGTTTGCTCCACTCATGTTTAAGAGAATATCTCTTCCCTTTTCATCCATCACCACTCTCTGCCCTCTCTGTGCCATCTCTTTGAACAGCCTTGGATGTTTTGAGACTGAGCCAAATTAATTCAGCAAAGGGATGTGACCTGAGTGCTGCAGCAGGGGGCTGGATAGAAAGGATCTAATCCACCACCTCCGTTCCTGTGCTCCAAAAACCAAGCAGACATCTGATAAGAGCAAAGCTTGTGGTATTGTGTGCTGTTCTGCTCATCTCTGACTCTTCAGGTCAAAGCTGGTTCCTATACAGCATGGCCATGCACTGCTACAATGCAGCATCAGTGCAAGAAAGACTTCACCCTGTTCCCATTCCAGATCAAACTTTCAGGATGCGTTACGTAAAAAGTGAGACAGCTCTGGGACCCAGCAAAATGTGGGTAAAACCCCCAGCTTTCAAATATTGTCTAATGCCTGTCATTTACTCTTCTTGCCTGCCATTCACTGTTCTAACAAAAACAAGAAATATGGTCTTGGTGAAACGATAAAAAAATTGGGCTTAGCTATGATCACTTTTGTCCTCAGGCTGTCAAAAACTGTTGTCAAGCATGTTGTCAAAAACTTAAATTCTGAACCTTACTAGAAAAGACTCTGCAAGTTTTCATTCCAAAACGTTTTGTTTTGAGATTCTTTTTATATCCTTAATCATACAAATAGAGGACACTAATAGTAACACGTGCATTTAAAACGAAGGGAAAAAAGTTTCAATTACCTGGAAACCTTAAAAGAAAACATTTAACCCTCTCAAAGTTAAACAAACTGAAAATTAACAAGGCTTCCTGCCAACCAAACTCCATTTCCCAGTAGGCTTATCAGCCAAGCTTTGGGAATTTTCATTTTACATTTCTCCAGCAAAAAACCAGAAATCTGTAGACAGTGATGCCCTGACCTTATTCCTCTGATGATCAAGAACAACAGGCTTAATAAAGTCATATGACATACATACATAAATGGATGAAATCAGACCGTAATGCCAATGAAGACTGCAAGCCACTCAAAGAGTACACTCATAAAAATTAATGAAAGACTCATTTTCAAGAACAAAACAACACTGAAAAGTTGGATGAAAGCTCAGTGACACTGCACAGCTCCTATACTACTGCTCTGCTCAATAAGACCATCAGGAATGACTGGCATTTACCTTCAGTAAAATACCTCTGACCCCAAAATGAAGCACAAAAACCTCCCAAGAAAAGCCAGAACACTTTTCAGCCTCGATCCTTGCCCTTCAAGTGCAAAACCATCTTTAAAACACTGCAAAATTTAATTTCCCCTCCCCAACTTGGCATTTGCACCGTCCCGGCCACGAAAAATTAAACTGAAATGTGAAACTCCCTGTTGCAAATCTACCAACTTCTTGCCAGTTTTGAGGGCACGGTGTACTTACCAGAAGCCCAGAAACAGAGCCCCCAGCCCCAAAATCAGTGTGGGGGTCCCCAAACAACCAATCTGGAGGACAATGTCCACTGCCTTGACTTCCCCACGTGCTAACCCAGCACTGTCCCAAGGCACAAAGTCCTTCCGTGCCTTTGGGACCTGATGAACAAAAGACTGAGAAAAATGAAAGTAAAATCATCCGGGAATTCCCCAACTGAAATGCATCTGCAGTAAAAACAGATGAGAAATGAGCAAAAATATCCAGTCAGAACAGAAGAAGGGTAATAGCCTATTCTAAAATGTATAGCTAGGTGATAATTTAGGTAAAGCCTTTGAGGAGTGGTCCAAAGAAATGGGACCCAGGGGTAAATGCTCTTCGTGGAGTAAACTCTGACTTGGTTTTGGTTAAGGCACTTGCAATGGGAATATTTCTATTTACATGCATAAATCTGATTATTCAGGCATGCAGGGAAATATTTGATTACCTCTTCCATTAAATCGAAGACAATAAAACAGTTGCTTTTGCTTTGGAATGAGGACAAGGTTTAAGAAAGATTGCAGCAGATGTGAATGATTTGATACAAGATCCCATGTCTAGATAGAGCTGTGTGTGCAGAGATCTCCAGATCTAGCCAGATGGGCTGCAACAAACAATGAAATGTTATTAATATTGCTCTGAAGGCCAGGGAAGTTGTATTGGAAAACCAGATGGAGCCTGCGGCCGAGTCCCAGAGAAGGCAAGATGGCACACTGTGCTGTGCCATAATCACTTACCAGAGAAAAAACTACCCAGGTGCAGCAGCACCCGTGTCTGCGGACAGAAACACTGACTCTGGTTGTCCTGCCTTGAGCACGGTACAGGGAGTGGGGGGAGCTCTGGGGAACCAGAGTGTTCTGGGGAATGGATGGAGGGGCCGGGGGTGACACCTGCCAGGCTCTGCCCCGCTTTGCCACCTCCTGACCCACCTCTGGCCCACCTCGTGCCTGGGGGCACAGTTCACCTGTTCGGCTAAAGTTTGGACTCGAAGACCTTGAAGGCGTTTTCCAGCGTTCGTGATTCCGTTCCCTATCCCGGCTTTTCGCACAGGATGTGAACGTCTGAGAGCTGGGGAGCAAAGAGCCAGACCCCCCCCCCAGTCCCCAACCCCTCCTGGGGTGCCCGGCACGACGTCTCGGCCCGCCCCTCCCCGGGGTGCCCAGCGCGATGTCCCCGTCCCGCCGCGCTCACCTGGCCCCGCTCCCGGGACAGCGGCAGCGCCGGCACCGCTGCGCCCGAAACCGAAACCGGAGCTCGGGCGGCGAAGCGGCTTTGCCGGGAAAGCACGTGGTGCCGCCGGGCCGGGGAGGAGCGGCGGCCCCCGGGGATGGGGAAGGCAGCTCGGCACCCCCGGGAAAAGCAGCGGAAGTCTCGCTGCTCCCCACCTGGGATAATTTAGTTTGGAAAAGACCTCTAACATCATCGAGAACAACCATTAAGCACTGCTGTGTTCACCACTAAGTCACGTCCCCAGGTGCCCCCACATCCACACAGCTTTTGAACACTGTCACCTCTGCCCTGCGCAGCCTGTCCCCCCGTTCTGGTGAGGGCGTTTTCCTTAATATCCAACCTAAATCTCCCCTGTTGTAACTTGAGGCAGTTTGCTCTTGTTCTGTCGCTGGCTCCCTGGGAGAGAAGACAGACAGAGCCCCACCTGGCTCCACCCTCCGTTCAGGGAGTTGTAGAGCGGCAAGGTCCTCCTTGAGCCACTTTTTCTCCAGGCTGAATCCTCCCAGTTCCCTCAGCTGCTCCTCACCAAACTTCTGCTCCCGATCCTTCCCCAGCTCCACTGCCCTCCTTTGTCCCCATGGAAGGGCAGCCCAGTCCAGCCCCCAATGAGTCCCCCCCCCCCCTCCCCGGCGGGGTGAGGCACCTCCAAGGCAGAAAAAAGGTGGTTTTTTTATGCTATTTCCTTCTTATTAATACTCACCCTTCTAGTGAGGGGTTAGGACAACCAGAGGGCTGTGGCTTGATAGAAGCCAGGTCCCATGGTCTTCAGCAGACATTGCCATGCAGGGAGGGAAAACATCACCTGAGCAGCGGTGGCTTTAGAGCAGGAGGGAACATGGACAAGCACTTACCTGGCACTGAAATAGCTGGCACTGAAATAGCTGGCAGAGGCAGTGATGGGAACAGGGTGGGAAGGGAGATGGAAAACTGCCCACTACACCAGGCCTTCTTCAGGCCACAGAGAGCCACACCACAGCATTGCATCTTTCATACCCCTCGGCTCCTGCTGTTTCATGGGCACAGCTGGGTCAGACCTTCCTTGGCTGCCTTGGAGCCACTGAGCCCCTTCCAGCCTCCTCCCCCACCAGCCTGGACACCAGGACCACTGAAGGGATGTTCAGCCCAGCAGTCACACAGAATGAGGAAGTGCCTCTGGTGTTGTGGGTGAGAGAGGAGCAGGTCAGAGGGACCTGGCTCATACCCCAGGGAGGACATCCCTGGCATTGCAGAGGGACCAACCACCATGCCCAAGGAGCTCAGGAAACTGAGCCCATCCTGCTACCAGCCTCTTTCTGGGACCATCTTGAATGCTTTTCTACTGCTCTGTGAGGGAGGAGAACATAATCTCTCCCTTTGTTAATGTCATCAGATGCTGGATTTGTCACCCAAGATCTCCTCCAAGACAAAAATAGAGAAGTGTGATCTGGTACAGGAAAATAACTCAGCCACTTGAGATAAATTATTGCACTGTAGTAGAAAGGAACAGGAACTTGCTGCCTGACTAGACACCTAAACTTTCTCTTATAATCTCTTTGCTTTCCTTATCATTGCTTTTCTCATCTTTGCTGTCACTCTCTCAACAACATGGGCATTATCAGTTTGGAGTTCTACACAGAGCCTCTGGGGTCTGTAAAGAAATTACCCTGGGCACAAGATTTCTCTGTTGTACTGCACTGCAAGTTCACATCCCATTTACCTTTTTCAGCCATATCCAGGTCTTTTAGCATTACTGGTTCTGAGCTTACTTGGAGTTTGGTAATGTCATTTGACTTGCTGGATTCTGTCAACAGCAGGAGGTTCTTGGCCGAAGTGAAACCCAGGATGAGCATGAAAGGTCCTGTATTTCCAAAATCTAACAACAGAGATGCCAAAAGGTGGCAAAACCCATTTCTGCTGCCTCCTGAGAGTGCTAACCCAAAGCCTGTGCACTTCAAGAGCCCAGCCCTGACTCCTAAACACACAAGCCCTTCAAAGATGCTGAAAAAGTAGCGTGGATTGACGTGCAGACTTCAAAATCTTTTCAAAATGGAAGCACAATTGCAGAGGCCAGAATGTTTCTCAGGAAAAGGAAATAAAATTCAATCAAAACTGGTTTAAATCAGCTCATCTTTTAATTGGTTCAGACACAATCTTTCTGGTTGTACACACGTTCCTGTGCTCCTCTGTGAAGGGATCAGCTCTACAAACTTGTCTCAAAAAAATTAAGAAGCAAATGACTCGGGAAGCCAAAGTCAAGCTGTACAATTACATATCCCTAAAAAGCAGGGAAAGAACAGAAAATATTATGTTAGTTCATACCACACTCCCAAGAGGGCTTTGAGAGCCAGGTAGTTCTGAGCTCTGCTTACCTTTCTGGTGATGATCTCAGGGTTTATGATATCAAAGAGATCAAGCCTTTTGCTGTTCATCAGTGAAGTCAGAGCTGATCCAATACCTATGGAATCAGCAAACCCATCCTGTTACAGGGGTGTCCATCCTGGCTTGCTGCTCATCGTGTGCTGCCTGTTGCCAAAAGCTAATTGTGCCTCAATACCCCACGGCCTTCATCCTGACAGAAAATTCACTTTCCCTTTCTCCCAGCCATTTACAAAGGGTTCCCTATTCCCCAAGTGAATCCAGCAGAATTTCAAAACATGAATGTGGCTCCCCCCCTTCCCAGTTGTCAGTGTTACTGATGTATTTTTTCATTGCTCGGGTTTAGGAGATCTGATGTTAGACAGTTTATGGAGTAGGTTGGCACTTCCCCAAAAGGAAAACTCACTTGAAGTTACTTCTGGAATGCCAGCAACCAGGATCATATTCTGCAGGAAGCTTTGTATGGATGGGTCCTTCTGAAAGCCAGAAAATTCATACAAAAAATGCTTTAAAGGCATTGTTTAGTCTCAAATGGCTTAGAGAATACTTTTTTTAGGACTTACCCCGCTTGGATCAGCTGCGCATTTAAACACTTTAATCTTAGAGAATACGGGAAGGGAAGAGAAAGGAAGGGAAGAAAAGGGAACAAAAGTCACTAAGTGCTGCAGAGATTCTCTTTTTGTGCTGCTCTTAAACATGAACCAAAAGAGACAACTCTTGAGAGACCACAGTACCAACCTGGAGTCCACAGGCTGCAAAATGAGTTTCTTTTCTGCATAGGTAGCTTGGATAGTGACCATGATTTCCTGCAGAGGGAAGAACAGCAGGGTTGAGGCTTAGCTAATCTTTCCTTATAGGAGGGAACTGCTTTTGGACATTTTGGTTTGTTTTCTAGAAGCCAGAGTTCAGACTCCTTTTGGCTTTACCTCCAGGTATTGCTAGAGAAGGCCAGCATTTTCTTTCTCCACTTGCATGCAATAAACCCCCCCCTCACACCCAGAGCCTCAGCCTCTGGGGCTCCAGGCTGGCTCATCCACTGGACTTTTGCTATTTGTAAACCAAATCCTGCATGAGGATGGAAATGGCTCTGTAGGGTGTTGTTTCCCAATGACATCCATCTCAACATCTGACAGGATGTAGAGAGAACAGCCTCAGGGTAGCCAGGGCTGCCACAGGTAGTCAACTGAATATAAACCAAATTTAAAAAGAAAGCAATCTCTGAATTCTGGCCATTTAGGCTCATTGTTCTCTGTATGTAACCATACATTTAAGAGGAGCATTTTGTGCTGCAGTTACAGGTCACAGCCAGGAGCAGATCTCATCCTAGGAACCACAATTTTAGGGACCACCTCTAGTCCAGTGCTTCTGCAATGCTTGAAATGTATTTCAAGATACCACTTGGGGCATAAGAAACAGCCGTGCATATTTCCCTTAACACCCTGCTAAGGTGGGATACTTGCTGAGAGAATTATCCTCAGTTACAGTTTAACATTTTAAATGAAGTGTGCCCTACCCTCAGGCAGGGATTTGCGTTGGGTTTGTGTCTGTCTCAGCCCACGGCTACAAGACTGGACAAACATACTGCTTTCCTGTGATGTTAACCATGACAGGAAAGCTGTTGGCATTCCTATTTTCTGCTTCCTTAGAGTCACTGTAAAGCAGTTTGGGGGTGAAACACAGTGTAATCAGGAACTTTCATACAGGCACACATAGAGAAAAAGGTTATATTTTGAGCTTCATGTTCTTCAGAGCTGTATCTGCATTTCAGACACAACTATCCTCTAAGTGGGGACCTGAGCTGGAATTTGGGTACAAGGAGATTTCAAAATAAATAGATTCCCATGGTGCCTTCATTCTCTCCTAAAACACCTCAGCTGACACTACCCTGTGTCAAATAAATGTGAATGGGGGCTCACCACAGCTTTCTGCTGCTTTGACCACCTTGCACACTGATAGTGGGCTGGCCTAATAGAGGGGGCATTGAGCCAACATTGTCACTACCATCATTCCCAGCCTCAAATGTCTAAGGAACAGACGGGAGTGTTAAAAGAAACTGATTTGCCTTCTCCACCTCCCGCGGTTTAGCCACCCACCCTTCCCAAAGGGCTCCCTGCCATTGCTGTCCCTGCGCACAGGAATGGTCCTGACTTGGGACAGAGCCTGTCCCAGTCAGGAGGTGCAAGAACTGACCTTCTCCAAGTACAGAGCCACCAGGGGTTCTTCTCCTGCGGGAAGGATGCTGACCTCCACTGCTACCAAGGACCTCACGACTGCCCCTTCGGCCTGGAGAGAAATCTGGGGCTGGGTGAGGCTCCACACCTTGGCCACAGAGTCATTATAGGAGGTGCCTTGAAAAATCTGGTCAAGTAAGGAGAAACAGATGAGTCAGGCTTTTTCCAATACCAATTTCATGCCAACTTGCCACACAGCTGCACTGCTTTTGCAGTCCCCAGTTCCTCCTCCTGTTCATACAAGCCAAATTAACTCAGCCAGGTTTCAGAGAAACTGTGCTGGCATGGAAGATGGAGAAATCCTCTTTGCAAAGCACAACTGCTTCTCCATCAGCCTGTTTTTCTCCATCAGGCCCACCCAAGACTCAGATTGTCAAGGGAAGGACCCAAGTTGTTACAATGCAACAGAATCCATCTGAAATTTCCTCATTTGACATACAGTGCTCTGAATAGGACAAAAAGTTACCATCTGCACTGCCTTCCGCTGCACTTCGGTGTCTTCCATCTCAAACAGCTCCTTCAGAAACAAATCAGAAACAGATTGTGGAGAAACAAAAGACAAGGTTATGGTAGTCCCTGGTGTAGGCTGGACAGGCCAGAGCACTGAGGTGGGGCCTGTGCCCAGTGCAGGTCATGGCTGAGGTCCCCCAGGTCTCACCCTTTTCCTACCTCAGTGCTCCCCCAGAAGATCACATCCCTTTATAATTCAGCAGACAAGGTCTCTATCAGCTGGTGTTATCACTCAAGGAATAACACTGCCTGGGAGCACACTCTCGATGAGGCACTAATTTCAGGATCACATGCAGTGACTGACTGTAGATTTCTATCTCCTATAGAACCCAGCTCTCACCAAAACACAGCACTTAGTGAATTTGTCGCTTTCTCCCCAAAATATGATGTACGAGGTAAGGAGGGTACCCCTCTGGGAATCACCTGCAGTTTCTCCCCTGTGAGGTTGAGCACCAGTCGCCCATCTAAGAAAGCTGCTGAAGCCAGAGAGCCGAGGCTGTGCTCAGAGAACCAGAAGTAGAGCATTCGGGACTCGGTCAGCAGCGACGGGGAGAAAACGGAGTCACTGAGCACGCTGGAGCTGTTCCCGTACAGGACAAGGCCCTGTGAAGGAAAACAAGCGTGTTGGCCACACAGACAGCAGGGACACAGGACAAAAAGTCAACACCTGCATTTCCACTGCAAGGCAAAGGCCTGGCTGGACGCAGAGCAGGGAGCAGGCTGGCCTCAGCCCAGGCTGCAGTGCCACAGCACGGCACGGCCCCACGGAACCAGCCTCTCCAGAGCACACCACGGCCAGGAAACATTTGGTCTCTGAGCAGCCTGGGTTACTTTACCTTGTGATGGGATTCTATGTAGCTTGCTTTTATTACAGGATCGGATGCGAGGGAGATGTCAACAACGATATCCTTATCCTGGACAAAATTGGCTGCAGGAAGAAAACACAAAAACCTCACACCAGAAATAGGACCTTAAGCAGAGCTTGTGACAGTCGCTTTTAGGACTTGGTGCAGGTGACTGGGAGTTCTAAAAGGACACATGGATGGGACAAGGGTTCCCACTCCTTTGGATACTAGTGCTGATCACGCTACAGCTCACTGACTCCATTTCTTCACTGGGAAATAGAGATAATTATGTTCTATTCTATTCTACTCTACATTCCACTCCTTTTCCCTGATATTTGGGACTGGGAAAATCTCCAGATGCTGTAATATCTCATCCCTAATCCTGCAGTGCATGCTCCTGTTCTAGCCAACATTGGTCCTGCGGTGTCCTGCACAGCTGGCCACTACATACCGAAGGAGAAATTCCTTATGAATTGAAATGTGTCCTTGAATCTGTGTGATCACCCTTAAAGATCAACCTGATGCAGGAAATTCCAAACATAACATTAGCAAGGTTTATTTTGCCGCTGTCTGAGGGCTTGGGATCCCATACACATTTTAGAAGGACATTTTTGATGGATATGGCTACCACTCTGTTGGGGCTCAAACATTAAAAGTTGCACATTAAAAAAGAAAGCAGAAAAAACCAAGAATATTTACCTGCTAAATCAAGTACAAAATTTGTCAGCGTCTGAGCAACAGCATTTATTTCCTTGCACACCTACATGAGGAAAAGAGGGGAAAAAATTAGGGAAAGGAGTAGGATTTTGGATTGCAGAGCAGAGCTGAGCCTCATCGAGATCTGGGGTCTGCTGGTCAGAGTCCAGCAGCCTCAGGGTCAGCAACACCTCTCACTTTGTCCAAGCTGGGTTTTTTTGTTTGGGTGGGTTTTTGTTTTTGTTTTTTTTTTTTTTTTTTTTTTTGTTTTGTTTTTTTTTTTTGTTTTTTTTTTTTTGTGTTTTTTTTTTTTTTTGTTTGGTTTTTTTTTTTTGTGTTTTGTTTTTGTTTTTTGGGTTTTTTTTTTTTGGGGGGGGGGGGGTTTGTGGATTCAATTTATTTGTCTTATTTTTCATGAGCACTAACATTACACTGCTACTGTCCTGTGGGCAAGAGAAGTGTGTGGCTTACAAAGCTACACAGAGCTTTCCTCTGTCCCCAGGCTGATCTTACCTCCCTCTTGAGGACAAGCTTCAAAGTGAAGGAGATGAAATCCGTGAAGAGCTGCTTCAGCCAGCCCGGTCTGTGTAAGACAGGGAGCACAGTCAAGGACCACCCGTGGTCTGCACATTTGGGTGGGTGGCATTTGGGGACCAGCAGGGGGACAATAGATCTCGATTTTGACAGGGGACAGACTCACTGCTTGTCTCCTTGGAGGTGAAGTGTGAGTTTGTGGAAAGTCAGGTAGCAGTCTGAGGCATCAGGAACCACTTGGTCCTTTTGGCAGGCTGCATGGGATGAAAGGAAAAAGAAAAAAAAGTATGATTTGTTACTCAGATGAGAAGGACAAGTGCACTTTGCAGACACTGCAGGCCTGGAGCAGGGCATCACTGCAGAGGGCCAGTCAGGGCTCCCCCACATCTCCAGGGGATGTTTCTGAAAGATTCCAGACCCTGCCAAGTCGGGGCACGTGGGGCTACCTTGCACCTGGATCGAGGGTTTCTGCTCACAGCTCCAGCTGAGCTGGTCTACCAGGCACCCTTCTTCGTGCTGCATCTGGATACCTGCCAGCTGCCCTAGGTCCCACCATCAGAGACTCAGCTGTTCCCTAACATGACCCAGGAGAACCTGAACTGTACATGCAGCCCACAAACCAGAGTGGGGAGGGAGTTAAATCATATTGCAAAACGTTTGGGTATTGTAATGTACTTACTCAGTTTGGTGCGTAGCTGGAGGTCAATGGAAGACTCGATTTCAAAATCAACTGAATGAAAAAGCTGCAAACTGTAATGGCAGAAGAGGGGACATTTAGGAACCTGTGCCAGGAGCAGCTTATCCCTGACAGATGTGGATTTTATAACACCTCTCACATCAGTCCTTGCCCTGCAGTGGGAAAACCCCCAGCATACCACAGCCCATCTCAGGTACTCTGGCTTTAAATCATTGCAAACTGCTGCCTTAATGGCACTTAGGAGCATTAAACCCCCTTTTTATCCTCTCAGAGTTTACAGAGCAACAAAGGGGAGGGAAGAAGTCACACTCGTATGCTTTGGCCATCTGGTCTTGTCATGCAAGGTGAGGACAGAAAGGCAGAAAGCAAGATGAGCGGAGCGGTGATGGGGCTCAGCAGCTCTGCTGGAGTATAAAATCCTGTCTCAGGCAATCATCAGAGCTGCCACTGCCAGAGAGAGCGGGAGGTGCAGCCCCCTCACTTCTACTTGTGCCATGGGCCATTTTTTGGGTTTTTTTTTTTTGGGGGGGGGGGGGGCTCAGCAGCCCCCAGACCCAGGTACTTACAACCAGGTACTTACAACCAGGCCCCGGCGTAGCCATAGGTGAGGGTCCCTTTGAACAAGGCTGTCACGTTTTTAATGGCAATGTGGATGGCATTGTCCTCCTTGAGCTCCACCTCGCTCCTCTCTATGGACAAATCATTGACCTGGATGCTAGAAACAACAGAAACACAGTTTGTCCCCAACACAGGGCTGTTTTCTGTGACTGGGCAGGACAGGTTTATTCCCGAGGAATGGGATCTCTGAGGGACCAATGCCAATGCCAGACTACAGAGCTTTTGCAAATTCCAGGGCCAGGCACAAGGACAGTGACAGTGATGCTTTTGCTCGGCCTTTGTGCACTCTGCCTCCCTCACAATATTTGGATACAAGGTCGTGGAATGCTTTAAACAGGAAACAGGGAGCAATGCAGCCCCGTTTTATTGCAGTGCTCTGTGCAGTGGTGGTCATGGCAGGAAATCTGTTCTGGGAATGCACCACTGAATTTGTGGTGCCTAAATAAAAGTGAGTAACACAGCGACACCCAGCCTGGTTTGTCACAAAGCACAGCCAAGTGACATCCTGCTGACAGGGGTGGCCTTGGCAGCCCTGGATGGGTCCCCTCTGCCTCTCAGTGTGCTCTGGGCACCATCTGTCATCGGTGGCCACAGGTGCCCCTGCAGGGACATTACTCCCCATCCCCACTGTCAGAAATGAGCTCTACACGCTGCTTTTCTGGCTGCCCACTCAGTTGGAAAAATAAATAACTCTTAAATAACACATCAGCAGCCTAAGCCTTAGCATGCAAATTGTCTGCGAGGCTTAGATCCAAAAGTGAGTCTGTCCCAGTCCAGACCTTTGCTTTCACCAGGAACTGCTGGAGGCCAGTTTGTGTTCCCCTCTCTCCCCGTCACCTCCCCTGGCACAGAGACACGAGATACTCACTTGCTCAGCCCATAAGCCACCCGGCCGAGGAGCCTCATGGACCTTTCCCCGGTGATGTTTGGGAATTTGGCATTTCTGAAGGCTGCTTGAATGACCTGGGCTGTTTCCTGGTTCACTGTCGGTGGAAGAAAAGGGCAAGGATGTCAAACTGCAATCTCTCCTGGCTGCAAAGCCAGATCCACACTCTGGGTTAAAGCACTACAGAAGGCTTTTATCTGAGGCACTTCTGTTAGATTACGGAAGCAGTAGAAGTAGTTTCAGAGTAAACTAAAAAAATTTAAAATCCCTAACAGTAACAGCTGATGGCAGCAAGGAACAGCAGCGCGTGTGGCTCGACAGCCACCAGTGGGAGCTGTCTCCAGGGAATCACGGCCAGCTTTCACACACCTCAGGAGCAGATTTTGGAAAGGTCAAGGCTGTACTCGTCCTTACACCACACAAGCTGTTGCCTTTACCCCAGTGCTTTGCTTTGTTGCTGCTTACTTGTATTGCAGTCAGCTCTTGGGTCTACAAAGAAAAAATTCTCATACTCAAGTTTCTGTGCCCATTTTCCTAACATTGTCTAGCCCATCCGAGCCTCAGCCTCAGGCACATGCTTGTACAGGATTTTTTCCTTCCAGAAATACCTTCTCCTAGTTTGGTCCAGCATGAATACATCTTCCTCTGCACGTACCACTGTTGGATGGGACAGGACAGAGCTGTGCCCACCCTCCACAGAAGAACTAAGTTCTTCCCCCACCTGCAAAGCTCCCAAATAAGCCCACAGCAGCAGAGAACGTGCTTCCCCCGTTCTGCACAGGGGCCCCAAGAGATGAGATTTCAGTGAGGAGAGAAATCAAACACACATTTGTTCAAGCTCTTCCATCATGCCAAGCCCCAACAGCAACAGCGCTAAACCCTTGGGCTGAGGAGAGGGGCAATTTTCGAGCTCCTTTGCCTGTTCAGTTCGGGTGCCCATGCTTTAACCTGTGCTCCCAGGCAGGTGTTTACACAAGAGACAGAGAAGCAAGAAACCCCCTCACTTGGCTGATCTGTCACTGAGTTCTGGCAGAGACGGGGCGAATGCAGCCCCAAAGAGCAGGCACTTACACAGCAATGCCGCGGGCTTGGTCATCCTGCAGACGATCCCCGTGGCTCTGTAGGGGAAGGGCCCAAAATCACAGGCTGCTGCTGCATGGACGAGCACTAGCCAGATGCTGAAGGTCCCCAGCACCATCCTGCCAGCCCAGCACATCTTCGGCCAGAGCAGAGAGCGCTGATGAGACCAAGTGGTTCTTGGCAGAGGCAGAGGCTGCTTTCATACCCCCAGCAGAGCCCACTCGAAGCAGGACATGACCTGCTTCCTCCACTTATCAAAACTCATCACACATTTCCTAATCTTCCTATAGTTTCCTTAACACCCTTCATGTCGCACACTGCCTTCCTCCCTCAGCAGGAGTTTGGGCTGCAGGGCTTGGTGCTCCTGCCAAGGCTGCTTTTACTCAGGGCATGTACACACCGGGGCGGGTGGAAAAAGCTGGAGGGGGATGGAGAGTGGAAGAGGGTGAAGTTGAGGCAGCAGCCTCACATGCTGCCTCAAACCAGTTCATCATTTTATCTTCATGCAGAATATTCCTTATTTTGCGTTCCTGCAGTAATTCCCCAGCAAAGCCCTGTTTTAAAGGACCTACATCGTTAACTGCTCCCCCTGCCACTGATTTTATACACACTGTGGAGAAACTGAGGCAATCTCCTGGGAAGAGGGTGCTTCCTGCTACTGGGTGAACCCACACCCACATCCCTGGGAAATTTCATGACCACAGGACTGGGATGGTTTTTGCCTCTTGGCTGGGTTTGTGAACAGTTTTTGATGTGCCACCCTCCCACTAAGGCAGAGTTTTTAATGCACCCAGACTCTCAACTGCTATTTGGGGAACATCAGAGACCCAAGTTCACATCCACTCCTTGTGCACACCTGCCCTGTACACTGCTGTCCTCCTGCACCTCTGCTGTGCTGCTGGAGCCCATCCCAGTCCTAAAACAAACTCCAGGACAAAACAGTGTGGGTTCACTTCAGCCAGGAGGCTCACAACAGCTCTTGTGAACCTTTTTGCCAGCAAAGACTGATGGAGAAGGACTCCCAAGGTGAGAACTTGGGAGTGCTGCAGGAGCACCCTCAACCGCCTGAATGAGACGGGGTACCAGCCTCCCTCCTCTCCCCTGGCAGATGCCTCATCCTCCCTGTGCAGGGTGAGCACATTTCCTGCGGGGTCCCTGCTGTCCAGCAGCCCCCACCCTGCCGTGCTGTTTTCTTCCTGAGTTGAGAAAGTGAATGGCCTTGGGTACCCTGCGGGAGGCACTCACGGTCACTGACCTGCCCAGGGAAGCCGAGCATCTGCAGCTTCCCCCAGGCTTCTCCAGGAGAGCAGCATGGTGGCCGTGGACAGGCTGCCTGCTGCCGGCCCAAAGTGCTTTGTAAGTGAACAGCCGATTGTTGGAAGCACAACGCACAAAGACAGCAGGTGCTTGAGCAGCAGAGCTCCCACGTGGCATCATCTCAGCTGCCACGGCATCCCCGCTGCCCTGGCTGGGAGAGCTCTTCCCAGGGCAGCTGCAAAGAGCATGGGCATGTTACAAAAGGATTGAATTCGAGACGATTTAACTATCTAACAGCTCTATTTTCTGTCCTACAGCTCTCAGTTCACTGGGCACAGTGGCCAACAGCTGGCACAGAGGGAATCCTGCAGGCCCCAGGAGGCCACAACCACATCTTTGCCTGGGGCAGCAGTTCATGGCAGCATGGGGGAAGGGAAAACGGGCATTTTGATACAGGGGTATTTGTCACCAGTGTCCCAGGGTAGATAAAGGCAGAAAGCCCAAGACCTCAGACCCATTGTGCTGGTCCTGGTGGATCCAGTGCATCTACAGCCCCCTTACAGGCCAGCTCCCCTGCCCCAGCACTGCTGCAGAGTCTGCTGTCAGCAGACAACCAGAGCTCAGAGAAAAGGAGGACAGGCAACTGCCGGGCATTGACCTCCAGCGGGAACAGGAAGGCTGGAAACTTTCTGCCTACAATAGCAAAAGCGTGTGGAACACAGAGATGCTGTGAGCATCCTTGTCCTGGAGTAACCAGGCAGAGGCCAGGGCAGCAGGGACACCACAGCCCACCCTCCTCCCAGTGCAAGGTCAGGCTAGGACAAGTCAGGTCAGGTTTAAAAGCCTAAGGAAAGGTTAATTTTGGCTAGCGGGAGGCAGGGCAGGCTTAAGACCCCAAACAAAATTAAACACCCAAGCTGCAAAGGGATGCTGGAAGATGTTTTGATAAATATTTGCTGTGTAAGGCTTTATCTGAAGGCCGTGCACGCACTCATGTACTCACCACCTTGCTGTGGACTGTCCCACAAATGGGGTTGTTTTTCCCCACGTTGTCCAGGGCAGAGGTACATCACAGTGCCATTAATCTTTGTGCTGCATTGACCAAAACATTCGGTGTTACCCTGCAGATGCTTCCTGAGAGAGCCTTCCAGGTACCCTGGCTGCACCCGGCAGCAGGATGGGCCCCAGCACCACTGCCAGAATTCACACAGCAGGTCAGCCCTGGGATGGCAGGAGGGTCAGCCCAGACACCACTGCTCCCATCTGTCCTAGAGGTTTATAAAATTGAGACAAATAACATATTCAAATAAGATTTATTTTATAAACCAATTAAATCAATTAAAGCTGTGCCAACATTTGAATACAGATTTGTGATGCCAGATGAAATTGGTGCTACCCGAGTTACTCAAGCGGTCTCAAGATCTTAGAAAGCAAGAGTAACCTGGAATCCACAATCACATGATAAAGTGAGGGCTCTCAATCTGAAAGGAGTCTCCTTTGGTAATGTCCTGACCTCAGGGACATCAGAGGCCTCCCCCACTGCAACTCCAAATTCTCCTGAAGGCCACTCAATTCCTTCTCTTCTGTACCAGTACTGTCCATAACTGCCTCTCAAAAGAAAAAATAAGCTGGCACACACAGGTGGGCCTAAGGCAGCCCAGGCTTTTCACGGCTGAGGATGCCCAGGGCAGCTGGGTTGCACTTCTGCAGCCAGCTGTACTTCTGAAGCACTGACCCTGCACTGCCAAATCTGGTCTTAAAGAGCAGCAAATGTAACTTTCAGTGCTACTGTAAGAAACTGGGGAGGTTCTTCTGCAGCACAGGCCCCTGAGCAGACACAAGACATGAGCCCAAGCAACATCTCCCAGGATTTGTCCAACCCTCCTGGGCAGGCAGCTGAACATGAACTAACCTCAAGCCCCTCACTGCAGGTTTGTGACCCAGCTGTACACCAGAACTGGTTTGAACTGGTTCACCCCCATGATATCATTCCATTTGAAAGTCACACCACATTAAACACTAGCAGGCATTTCAAGAGCTATTCTTATGCAGCAGAAGGGCTGGAGGGAGGTGATGAAGATGCAGTTGGCACACTTGGTAACACAACGGGGGAGTAGCTGGGATGGCCTCTGAGGAGACACAGCTTGTGTGCACTGCTTTGCAAATCCCACAGCTAGAACTGGATCACTGGGCAAAGACCAGAGGGAGGTTGTAACACTCAGCTGGGCACGTGCACAGCTTTTGGGATGTCCCTGGCTGCTGAGAACAGGGACAACAGGCAAGAAGTGCATAATGAAACAGCTCTTTGGAGAAAAGTGGAAACCACACGCAAACAAGCACAAAACCAACACCATCTTATCTGCTCAGCAGCAGCCTCATTCTCACAAGATTTATGTTCCAGGACCTGAGGACAAGACCACATCCGTAGTGACAAACAGGACCCGAGTGGTTCCCCAGGTAAGCAGCCTGTTAGGAGTTTCCACAACAAGAACAAAGGTGTCTGAGAAAAAGAGACTGTACCTTTCTCCCTGACTTGTTTCTCAGTGGGGACAGGGAACTGCTGTCAACCAGGAGCAGCTGCCAGAGTGTATCAGGAGACACAGCAGCAAAGGAACTGGCTTTATCCTGCTGCTTTAATTCTGGCTTTATCCTGCTGCTCACTTTGCCACCCTGTGGACCTTCAGAGGACTTTCACTGCCACAACGTGCCTGCTCTCAGGAGCACGACACATGCTGAACAGGCAGGGGGCTGCAGCAGTGCTGCTCCAGCACATCGGCACACAGCTGTTCTCACGAGCATGCAGGGGAGCTAAACCAGCAGCAGAATCAGAGCTTGAAGTGTGAGCCAAAGCAAACCCAGCCTCTTAAACCCATTGCCTCAAGGCCCCTTCTGGTCTCTGCAACTTCTGTCCCAGCAGATGGGACAGTCTTGCTCTTGCAGTCTTGCTCTGGAAGATTCAAGGTTCGTGTTTTCCTGATGTCTAACCTGGATTCCCTCCTCTTCAGGGCCATGCTCACTGTCACCCACAGCTGGCATCCAGGCTCTATCCCCTTCCTTGCCATCCCTCCTTGCATACCTCACTGTTTACACTGACATCCCCCCAAGGTGAGCTGCCCCAATTACCTTCATGCCTCACTCATCCCTGCTTGCTCCCAGGCTGCCTCAGGCAACCAGAGGCCTCCACTGGTCAGGGGTCAGTGACAGGGTTAGGGCCACCCCAGACTCCCAACTCCACATAACACCAGGCTGGCTCAGTCACAGGTGCTCAGAGCCCTCAGCCAGGCACTGTTTCCTCACATCGCAGTGCTCCTGCCTGGGTGCACCACTGGCAGCTGCCTCTGCAGGATTACACAGGATTTACTTCCACATTATGTGTCCTCTGCTGCAGTCACGGCTCCCCTTTACTCCAATGGCAGAGGTTACGTGTTTCACAGAACCACTAAGGAAATACTCTCTAAGGTCCAGGGCTCTCACTGCCTCCCTGCAGTGCCATTAGCTACACTTCATTGGTTTTTCAACAAGTTTTGAACCCATCTGCAGGCTCCTAGGAACAGCAAAAGCCACAAGACAACAGATGTTTTGCTGCCTCTGATAAATGTTCAGATTAGAGATTTCACAAGTAATCCCGCACTCTGTGCTCGCTGCCTCAACCACAACAAACTCGTTTATTTTGGGCTGCCAGGAACTGCCCTCTCCTGCTAAGAATGAGCACAAGCACAGCTCAGTGGATTTAGGCATTTTGCCAAGACACCCGAGTGATGGTGTGCTACACCCTGAGGGAGAGAAATCCATGACCCACAAAACACCCTTGCTGTGGAACACACTCAGTGCAGCAGCTCGGGGTGCAGCTGCTGTGTGAGCTGCAGCTGTGCCCAGGGTGGGGGAACAGCTGGCACCTGGCACCCACCCTGTGCCCACATAGGGCACAGGGACACAGACTGTGAGGGTGCAAAAGCCTGGGGAATGCCTTTATTCAGGGAGTGCAATTCCCAGAGCAGCACCAGAGCATTAGCAAGGCAAGAAAGAGTAGACACCTCCTCCAGGAACATCCTCAAAGGCTTATGCAGGATATACCTGGAGTAACAAAACTGACCTCCTCTCAAGTTATTTCATTCTAAATATTTAGACTATTTTACCACTGTCCTACCCATCCTCCAAGTCTCCAGCAAACTGAAGATACGGCAGAAAAACAAGCCCAGAAAGGAAATTGTTCAAATAAAAAACACCACCAGGATTAAGTCGCTTCCACAAGTAATGCCAACAGACCATGTCCAGCATCAGTCTGATCTGAAGTGGCAAGATCAAGCATTACCTGCTACAACTGCTTGTCCCAGCTGGTACGTGTTGGCCCTGCCAAGACACTCCTAAACAAACTGTCCTGCCAAGTGCAGGCAGCAGAGGAAAAGAATGACAAGTTCCAGGAGTGGCAGCTGTTCCTAGACAGCACATTTCAAGCCAAATTAAAACCCTGAGCCAAGGGAGTGTTGCAACTCCACCAGGAGTCACGAGCAGGGTTCCAGGAGCCCAACTTTCCAAATACCTACAGAACTACCCATTTCAAGATGTCCATGGCCTTTCTGTTAGCAGCTTTCCATAAGCAAACAAACTCCAAGCTATCCAAGGCACTTTACCTGCTAAAGGCTGCTGAAAAACACAGTTGGGCACAGAACTGAGTTTAAAGCTCTGGAAGCACATTTTTCCCTCATATCCCAACTCCCTCATCATGACTTTTCAATAAAAACCAGGCAAGAGCACACGCTGTGCTTTGCACAGGTAGTCTTCTGATTGCTGTAGAGGATATATACAAACATGGATGTAAATGCCTGCAAATTTTATTGCAATAACAGCCCTTAACCACATCAGAAATTAAAGGGAACACAATGAAGTAATACTAGAGAGTTGCACTGGAGTGAGAATGCAGAGTCAAATACAGGAATTAAACTGCTTTAGCTGTGCATCCAAAAGCAGTGAAGAAGTTTACATTTTGCATAAGTTTTTGCTAAATATATTTAGACCTGAACACACTTTCCCCCCATGATTTGGCAACAGGGCAGGGGGAATTAAGTCTTGAATTTAAACTATCTGAATTTGGCAACATGAAATTTAGTCTGCAACTCCACTGAGGTAATTGCTTGTCCAAGTCACTGTCTTACAGTCCTCCACTTTGTCCAACAAGGAGATTGCACAATACATTCTTCATAGGAAAATATTTACAAAGAAAACTTAAAATATTGTTGAAGCAATTTAACAATAGATCTTTTCTAAAAATCTGCTAATGCATATCTAGCAATTTTTGTTTGAGATCCTACACTCAGTGTAATTAAAACAGCATTTGAAACATTCCAACAGGAATCACATTGCACAGAAGAAGCAATTTGCTTCCCTAAGGTTTTTGCACACCTGCTCAGAGCCTGTGCCTTTAGTGCACAAGTCCACAATGCCAAGCCTCTACATAGGTACCTAATAAATGCAACGGAACAAAGTTCTTTGGAATGAGGACAAGCATCTCAGTCTCTAGGCTGTAAGGATGTAAGGCTTCTTGCAGCTTTATTTGCTTGGTCAGTGAAAGCCAGAGGAAGTGCCATCCCTTTCCATGCCTGGTCTGGAGTTGGTATCCAGTTCTCTCAGGTGTCCACTGCAGTCTCAGACAAGCAGATTGGTGACAAATCAGTTTCGGGTCAGTCCAGGCCCTTCTGGAAGGAGGGAGGCAAAGAAAGTCTTGAAAAAAACCCACGCCGTGCTCACGAGTGAAGGGTTGGCCTGTTGCAGCTCTTGGAAAGCCTGCCGCTCATCAGGAGGTGTCTCAGACTCATTTATTCTGCCTCCATTTTCCCCCTGCCAAAATAAAGGATATTTGGTAAAGGAGAATTTCAGAAATGCATTAGAAAAGTCAGGCATCAAACCGTGTTTTTGTTGCCCAAATGTCACTACTGGAATGTAAAATTTTTCAAGTAGCCCCAGATACAAAGTCAAAAACCCAAGCTGCACACTGGCAGTACTGGTTAACTCCCACTGGTGTCCAAGAACACTGTCCAGGACAACCATGAAGCACCAGATCAGGTGAATTATGTCATTTACAGCTAATTAACTTCATTGACATCAGAACTGTCAGCTTGAAATCAAAGACTCAGACTGCTTCTAGACCCAAATCCTACAGAGGTGTAGCCTGAACCCTGCCCTCAGTTCCAGCCTGTGACAGACCACTCTCCATTACAACTTCCTAAAGGACAGAAGCAGCTAAAAGATAACATTCATCCTGAAATATTTTGGAGAACAAAGGAATTTGCTACACCAGTGGAGGACTCAGGTGGCAATTATTCCCCCACAGATGATGGTCTTTTACAGAAATTTCAAGAAAAGGCTTTTCTACTATACATAGTTATTAAACCAAAAGCAAAACTTCACAGGGTTTCATGGTTTAAAAATATAGTAAGACAGTACCTGTAAGTTATTGTTCTGGTCCTGGTTTAGAGCAGCTTGAGGAGGAACATTGCCTGGGAAGGGCTGAACTGGTCTTCGTCTAAATGGGAACCGTCCAGCATGGTGCCTGGGAAAGGCAACAGGTTCATTAATTAATTAATGCTGTTTCAACATTACTCATCCTGTTACACAACAGCTGCACATCTGACTGCTCAGAGCTGCTGGCAACTAGCAACAGTAAAATTTAAGGACTTTTAGTGGAGCAATTAACCTTCATTCTGTAAGTATACACAGATGGTGGAAGAGCTGCTCCAGTTTTCACTCCTAGACCTACAATTCAGAGACCTAAGTCACTTGGTTCCATGAGCGATCAAAGAATCTTGGAGGACAGATTATCTTTCTCAGAGAAGACATCACAAGCATGGCAGCTGAGGGTCCATTATCATTACTATGTGTTTATCCTAATTATATCCCCTCACCCAGAGAGGTTCAAAGGCAGTTCAGGACACCCCTTTCAGCTGAGCCTGGTCTGCTCTCCAGAGGGGCAACACAGCAGAAAAACTGCATGGATGCATGACTGAAATACCAAGCGTGAGACCCTCTTCCCAGACTTCAACCACTTGTTTCCCAACAAGAAACTGTCATTTTCTACACTGAACCTACAGGTCTGTCTGCTCTACGCTGCTGAGTTGCTGGAGCTTTACAACAGGGGTTACTTTGGTTTCAAGTAGTTTTCTGAACTAGAAAGAGAGCCACACCAGAAACTGCACAACCCCAGTAAGATCAGCCCCATTCTTCCTTTAATCCAGGCATAGGCATAATTATCTTTTTTCTAAGTACTGAATTATATCAAAACATGGAGGAGTGGTTTGCCCTTTCCAGGTCCAAGAGTCCTATGAAGCTCAACTGCCAGGGAGCTGAGCATAGCACAGAGCTCAGTACTTCAGTGAAACCCTTCTGAACAGCAAATATTAACACCATGCACTTACAGATACATCAGAACAGTGCCACCCATAACGAGGAGGAGTCTGCTGATACTGGAGTAGAAGTAGACCATGTTGACAAAAACATATAACAGTGTTGCTGAGTAGAGCCAGTCCAACCAGTCTCGATTGCCACCCTCCTCATCTTCCTCCATGAGCGGCCCCCCTTGGGCATTCATCCTCAAGTTCTGGTCAGCCACTGCATTAACCTGAGCAGCAACATTCTGGTTTCCAGGCTGGTTTTGGGCAGGAAATGGGTCTGGGAGAGGAGCTGGAGGTGTCACTGGTGCCACTGGTATCTCCTGAGAACGCCGTGCATGGGATGGGTCAGAAGATGCAGCAGTAGAAGCCAAGCTGGAACCAGAGAACAAAGTACAAAATGAGGCTTAGTCAAATCCTTTCACACTTCACACAGGCCCTGAAAATCTGTTTATGAGTCAGAACACTTGCAAGTAGAAAGTATCAAGTTTAGATGCTACAAAAGGGTTAAAAACAAGTTTTAGTTCTACCCATAACAGCTGTATAGTGACTTCAACAAGTCAAACTAGGCACCTTCCCCTTTATGAACAACAATAATATCTATACTTAAAAATATATTTAGAGCAATCTGCAAATAGTGCAAAAGCCTTCTGCAAGTCTCAGCTTGACCTATGACTGATTTCCAGTCAACACTGTGTGCTACTTTGAGCAGCCAAAAAAAGAACAAAGGCTCATCAGCAAGATCAGATTTACTCCAGAGACACCTGCCCTCCCAGTGGAGAGTCAGATATGCAATGGGCAAGATTCAGAACCACTGGCCTGAACAGCAACACAGTATGGGGTACATTCCCACAACGTTCAGCTCAAGTTATGATGAAAAAGTCTCCAAGCACCATAGAAAGAGGAAGAACTGCCAGGAGCTATCAAGTTTCCTGTATTACAGTTTCTACTTCCTACTGGCAGCTTGGAACAGAACACTTACTATTGCATGTAATACTGTCTTGCATAAATCTGCTGGAACCAGGACATCTGAAGCATGCTGTAGGTTGTGTAAGCAGAGAAGCCAGGAGCCACGCTCTGGAAGGGATGCTGAGTTGTTTCCAGCCTTGGTCAAAATTTGAACACATTCATTAGCAAACTCTGGACAAACGGCAAGAGTAATTTATTACAGAACAATGTAAATAGCTTCTGCCATTTTGTGCACCCAAATACAAAATTAATTCTTCTTTCTAGATTATTAAAGACACCTCTTTACTCACATGAATAAAGGGAAGATTTTCAACTAACAGAGCAGTGCATCTTCCTTTAGATGCCACACCCCTGGAAGTGTTCAAGGCCAGGTTGGACAGAGCAACCCGATCTAGTGAAAGGCATCCCTCATGGCAGAGGGTTGGACTAGATGGCCTTTAAGGTTCCCTTGCAATCCAAATTATTCTACCTCCACTAAAGCTTTTATATAAAGCCTCACCATATTCGGACCATGTTCTATGGACTTACGACGGTCTGTGGCATAAGGAGCTGGCATCAAACACAAACATATCATTTAAAAAATCTTAAAGATGTACATGAAATTGTATTTACCCATTACTGGCTTCTGCTGAAGAGTGGCCACCTGAAGAGCTCCTCGATCTTACACCATTTGAGGAAGACACAGATGATTCCTCCCTGGCTTCTGATGGTAACTTGGGCTGATCAGCTTTAACCTACAGACAGCAATGCAGCCAGTGAGGTTCACCCAGGACACCACACACACTTCGTGCAAAAAGGCTGCACCCCACAGAATATGCCATTGTTTTAACACCTAGTCCTGCCCAGCACCTCTCAGTGCTGCCCCTGCTCTTGGGCACCATGCCACCAGCACCTCTATCAGTAAAGCTCCTGGAACAAAATGACTTGGAAGCAAAACTGATTTGATGCTACTCTTCCCTTTCACAAGATCTATACTGTGCTTGTTACTTATGCACACATTCAGTGTCCATCTGGTTATAAAAATATAAAAGACACTTTGGCTTTTTCCTATGGCAAATTCGTACTGCTTGCACAAACTGCTGTACACAGAGTCCAAGAGCTGTCCTGTGGTGAAACATCTGTCTAATATCCAGCCAAAGCTGGCTCACATCTAGCAACCATGGACTAAGATTGAAAACTCCTTTATTCTTGGCTTCTGGCCAGGGTCTGGGACCCCCTCGCAGGGGCTTCGGGGCTCCCTGACCTGCCAGAGCTGTCAGAGGCATGCCTTGGACTTCAACATCTCCCCCTCCTGTTTGAACTAAGAACACTCCTTTAGTAGCTTTGTCCAAGGCACGGGAAGGGGTCGCTCACATTGCCTGTAATGGGCAATGGGAACACACCTCTAGAAACCTTTGCCCAGCCACTTGAAAGAAAATATGGGTTTTAGCCATTGGTACTCGAGACCAGTCCATACCAAGCTCAAGCACTAAGGCTGAGCCTGTAGAGAGGAAGCCAAAGATGAGTCATTAATGGGAGCAGCTTAAGTGTCTGCAGCTCTCAGCCTTCTTCCCCCCCGCCCCGCCACAGATCAGAACCACTTCCCTCTGCTTCTCTTCTAACCACAAGATCAATCTGTCCAAGAGTGCCTGGGACATGACAAGTCATATCCTATTTAATAAAACTGAATTTACCAGAAAGGATTTCTCCACTGAGTAGCAGGTCACAAGTAGATCTGATATTTTTTAACAGATGCCATGTGAATCTTTACTGATGGTTGTAGAGGCAATTTGTTTACTCAGCTTAATCCAAATACATTCTTACATTGCCAAACAAATTATCACAAAGTAGTACTGTTATTGCAGTATTAGGGAAAACCTGCAGTAACAGGGAACTTTAAAATGGCTATCTAACACTTGTCATTTTTAGTTACAAGCCCAAGAATCAGAATTAACTTAAGTCTAATTACCTCCGATTTGGTTTCTTGCATATTTGCAGGAGACTTGAAGTTGTACACCAAATGAAGAGCATGCAGCTCCCCATGCTGAAATACAAGGGAAGAGCTGTTAAAAAAATTACTTCTCTAGATATATTATTTCAGCACATCATAAAAGATATTTTTTTTATACCTTTGGCAACAATTCTCCCAAACAGTGGTGATCAAGCAGCAGCTTCCCAGAATAAATCAGCTTTTGGTCCTCCTCAGGCTTTGAAGAAAGAAAACAAAGAACAGGATTATTTGCTCTGCCAAGCACTAACCAACACACAGCTGATGGAGAGAGGCATGGAGCTGGGAGCATCCCACACACTAAGGTGCAGAGGGAATTGTGCACATCTAAATTCAGCTGAAGCGATGAGAACAACTGAATGCCCAAGTGTGATATTACTGAGGTCCAAACCTGCAGAAGAATACAAAGGCCCTTGGGCAAAGGACTTGGTTACATGCTGTCTCTTTTACAGTCCCAACAAAAACATACGTGTTTTTAAGGAACTGAGGTTTGGAGTCCCATCTAATCTGATCAGCACCAGAAGTGGTGTCAAGTAAATCTGTTACACCCCATCCGATGGGACCCAGCAGCTCTTCATCGGGAGCTGTCCCACAGCAGATGGTGGAAGCACATGGAGCCTGCTTCTGGGTAATCACCACTCTCCCAGGGAAAGCATGGCAAAAGCATGGGAATCAGGCCTTCTCCCAAGCAAGTAGTGACAGCACAAGGAGAAACAGCCTTAAGTTTGCAGGGCAGTTTTTGGCTGGATATTATGAAAAATGTCTTCACTGAAGGAATGGTTAATGCTAACTGGAATGGGCTACCCAGAGAAGTGGTGGAGTCACTATGCCTGGAACTCTTAAAAAAAAAAAAGAGAATAGACATGACATTTCGCAATGTAGTTTAGTAGGGATAGTAGCATTTAGTCGAAGGTTGAACTTGATGATCTTGGAGGTGTTTTCCAAGTTTACTGATTCAGTGAAGGCCACACACCCTCCTGCGGGAGCGCTGCCCGTGGGAGCAGCGGGACACGGAGCGCAGCTGCTCCAGCAGCGCTCACGCGTCAGCCCTCGTGTGCTGCGGCTCGGGGGGAAGTCACACTTCTGCATTTCAAGCCCACAAGCCCCACCACCCCGCCGTGCACTGCGCTGTGCCTCCCGTTCAACGGGAACGCGCGCTCAAACCCCCGGGAAGGGCCTGGGCCGCCCGCTGCCCGGCTGGGTGCGGTGCCCGGGCGCTGCTCCCGGCACAGCCCGGTGCCAGCGGACTCCCGCGGGCGCTGACGTCCCCACACACCTGCAGGACGCGCCGTCCCGGGAGGGCGGTTAATGATTAACCGCGGCCGGGCCGCAAACGAGTCCCAAAATAGCCCGAGCGCGCCCCAAGCGCGGCTGACGCAACCGGGACCGGGACACCCCGAGGGGCAGGTACTGGTCCCGGAGGCCCGCGGGAGCCCCAAGGCAGCTGCCGCCGCTGCCCCGCGGGGACTCAGCCCCCACCACCCATCCACCCGCCCGGCGAGGCTGCCCGCAGGGACCCGCCCGGCGGGGCTGCGGGAAGAGAGGATCGCGCACTCACCGGCGCGTCGGGCAGGAGCTGGCGCAGCTCGGTCTTGAGCCGGCGCACGGTCCAGGCGGGCTCGGCGCGGAGCCGGAGGTCGCGGTGCCGCTGCGCGGGGCTCCGGACCAGCAACGACAGCGGTTCCTCCATGGTGGGCGCGAGGCGGACAGCGATTGCAAAACCGCCCCGGTGAGGGTTTTATTGCGGCCCGCCCCGCCGCAGGGCCGCGGTGGCTGCGGCTGATTGGCTGCGACGGGGACAGGGGCGGGGGCTGCTACGTGGGCCAATGGGAAGGGGCCTCGCGTGCGGCACCGTGAGGAAACGGAGGCGCTGATTGGGAGGCGCCGGGTGAGGGGCGGGGCCATGCCGTCACCACGGCGACCGTGACCCGTCCCGCCCCGCCCGGGCCGTGAGGGGCGGAGGCCATCGCCGGGCGGGTGCCGCTCTTGTCCCTCCCTCCCTCTCTCCACCGTGTCACCTCCGGCATCTACGCAGCTCTTAGGGGTCCTTTGCTTGGCCTTCCCTCTCCCCTCCGCCCACTGGAGCAGCACAACTCTGTGGAGCCCTGCACGTGCTGCATCCACAGCCTGATCCAGGTGAAACACTCCCTTTTTTCCTGTGGTTATTTTAGCGGACCTGTGTAGCTACCTCAGCGGGTTTGCTGCGGGCTTTGTGCGTACAGGACAAACCGTATTTCTGGGTGGAGCCAAAAGAAGCGTGCAGAGATGCTGGGGAAAGATAATAATTAATGAAAATTTTACCGACAAATAAAAAATAAAAAGCCATAAAAATGTGGACCAGCAGCTTCTGAGTGCTCCTCCTCATGCCCATCTTCCGGTGAGATGCGATCCAGCACCTAAAAAACCCGTGGTAATAATCCTGATGCACCAGGAGGGGGTTTTCGCGTCCTTCAAAACAAAACCGTAGGAACGTGAGACGTCGGATTTATCTCTCGGCAGCAGGTATTTACTCTGCGTGTTTCAGGAGCTGCTCAGTATTCCTTGGCAGCCAGACCTGTTGCCCAAAGGCACGGATGAGTCTGCAGCCAAGACCAGATTTTGCAACCAGCAAATACACTCTGCCACGGGGATGCATCACCCCGCGGCTTCCCGGGGAAGAGCCGAGCCAAAGGGCAGCGCTGCCGTGGGAGCCGGCAAAACAAAATCGTGAAGAAATGAGCTGAGCCTGGGTCGGGGCCGGTGAACCCTCTGCAGCTGCCGGGGTGCGTCCTTGTGAGGGTGGAGAATTCCATCGAAACCCATTCCTCTGTCACATCCCACGGCGAGCGCTGAGGCTGTGCTCCTGCCTGCTCTGTCCTTCCTGTCCCTGGGAGGGCTCAATGCCCGGGTGGGATCTTCCTCCCCAGCCTCTGCTCTGTGTCCCACCAACGCAAGGAGACACTGCCAGAGCTATTTGCTGCTCTTGCTGCATCAGTACAGACCATGATCCCTGTCCCTCAGCTCCTAATGGAGGTGGGGAAAGACAAACACAGTGTCCGGGGCCACCCTTGCCATTGTCCCCCATTAAGGTCAAGGTGACTTTGCTGCTCGATTGGTTGCAGCCTTTGCTCAGAGTGCCGAGAGAGCTCCCGTGGGTGGCAGGGACAGGGTAAGGCTGTGCAGGTGTTGGAGTGAAATCGGACTCTGTGTGTTTTATCTGGGACTCCCTGTGCTGTTGCTGGCCCGTGGACCAGGTGAGCAGTAGCCACAGTGCTGATCCTGCCTAGAGCTCAGGCTCCTGTTTCCCCTTCATCCGAGACAAGAGGGGCAGAACTCAAGTGAGCTGCTCTCCGCCCGTTCTTTGTCTGAGCCATTCTGCTGGGAAAAGTGCCTGCTCCCTGGACAAACTTACCTGAATCCAGCACTGACCTGGCTTGGAGCAGGGGCTGGAGGAACGACCTCCTGAGGCACCTGAGTGCTAAACCTCAGCAGCCCTCCTCCATGTCAGGGGGTGCTGGAACCCCCCAGAGAGCCAGACCCTCGCTGCCCTCCCCAACAGCAGCCAAGAACTGGTGGATCTGGAGTCAGTGGACACATCTCGACATCCGGTAGCACATATTCCAGTTCCAGAGGCTGATTCAGAGCTCCTGGGACTGAGGCAAAACAAACACTTGCCCTGATACTGTCTGCTTAGCTTAGCTCACTCTGTGGCAGCAGATAAGGAGCCACAGCACAAACCAGAAGGTGTGACCAACACATCACCCCACTGTCCTGCTGAACAATTAACTTCGATTTACCAGAATTGGAGATGAAGGGCTGCAAGCTGCTTTTGTCACCTGCGTAAATATTAACCACGGTGTAAATCAGGATTATCTCTCTGACCTCAACACAATTACTCTGTTAAAAAAAAAAAACCAACAAAACTGGGGGGGTTGAGCGGGGTATTGCTGATGAGTTTACAGCTCTGTTTGTGGTCAGGCTGGTTTTCACCGCGTGGCAATCACTCCGCACAGCAGGAACAGCCGGCAGAGAATTTGCCAGTACACGAGGAGATGCCCCACAGTCTCTCAGCCTGGCGTGCTCCTTTGCTCACCCAGGCACAGAGACACAGGGGATGAGCCTGCCAGGAGCCACAGTCCAGCTAACACAGGCCTGGTGCTGTGGGGATGCTGGGGTGTGATGCAGTTTTGTCCTGTCCAAAGGTTGCTCCCTGGGCCAGGATAGGGCAAGGATCAAAGGGCAATAGAATCTAGACAAGCCAAGCTGATTCTCTGGGCTTGGTTCGATATGTTTATTCTGTTGGAAGCATTGTGCTCGTAAGGTGTCTGGGTTTAAAAACTGTTTCATGGAGTTGCTGTCATGGCCCCTTTGGTGCCAAGATTCCTTGGAACCCGTGAACAAGAATTTGGTATTTTTCAGGCGACCCTGGTGCTGGCAGGCAGGGAGCTCACAGCGAGCTCTGGCATCACCAGCAGAGCTGCACCACAGCAGGGTCTGCAGGGAAGGGGCTCTCTGGCTGTCCCTGAGTGTTTCTGTGCCCGAGTGAGCCAGTTCTGCCAGAGACACATCCTAAGGGCATCACCTGTGGACACAGCCCGGCAGCACCAAGGAGGTGTGCTCTAGCTGCACGTCCTGGCCTGGTGCAGGGATGGGCATGGAGAGGCTTTGCTGCACAGCCGGTGAACTTGGGCAGTTTCCCTCCACTCCCTCAGCTGTTCCACTGCTCAGTAAAGCAAATCATCCCTGAAACAATGAACCTTCCCCGGCCCACACTGCTCCGGGGCAGCACGAAACTTCCCTGCCAGACAAGGGAGAAAAACCAGAACGAACGTGTAACCAGGAGGTGGGAAATGAGGGGCACAGCTGGAAAACATGATCTGCTACCAGGGGTGCCTCTGCCAAAGGCTACCTAACCGGTGGCATCGGAAGCCTCCCACCAGCATGGGGAAACACCGGGATATTCCCGGGCCTGGCCGAGGCTTCCACCGGTGACACTCGCGGGGATTCCGTGCGGATGCTGGCCGCGTGCCGGAGTCCGGTGTTCCCAAAGAGGGCCGCTGTTGGGTTTAATGTGGCGCTAATGAGGTTCCTGACAGCGATGGGATGCCCCAGGTTACCGGCGCGGTGCTCGGTGCCGTCCCGGCGCGGCGGCGGCTCGACGGGGAGCGGAGCCGTGCTCGGGTGGAGCGACGGGGCCGACGTGGAGTG
>VZRQ01001928.1:50354-68659 GCA_013397975.1 Machaerirhynchus nigripectus | reverse complement strand
CGGCCGTGGGAACGCCGCGGCGGAGCGCTCGCCAGATGCGCAGGGCGCCGGTGCGCCGTTCCCGCAGCCCCGGTGCGCGGGGTGGCCCCGCCGGTGCGGGTGCGCTGGGTGTGCGGTCACCCCGGGGACACACCTTGCCCAGATGTGCACTCACCCAGATGTGCGTGCTCGCCAAGGCATGCGCATCCCCGGCTATGCCATCACCCAGATGTGCACTCCCAGCAAGGGACGAGCCCCTGTAGTGCATCAGGATGTGCACACCTGCATGACTGTGTGCTCGCCCAGTTTTGGTCTCCCCCCAGTCCCCTCCTAACATGTCTGCTTATCCAGATACGTGCTCACCTGGCACACCCTTGTCCAGATGTGTGCCCTCACCCAGCTGTGTGCCATTATCCACCTGTGCCTACCCAGCCATCCCTGTGCTCATCCAGATGTGTGCACTCCCTTCCTGCACCCTTATCCAGCTGTGCACTCGCCCATCTGTGCCATTGCTTGCTCGGGACCCCCGGCAGGGTGCAGGGTGCCTTCTTTCCCAGGACGTGGTGGCTACCGCCTGCGCCGACAGCTGGGGTGTGACCCCCGCGGGCAGCGCGATCCTCGCAGTGTTCCTCAGCCTGTTCTTAATTGGCTTCCCCTTCGTCGTGACGGAAGGAGGCATTAATTAGCGCTGTTGCTCACCAGGTGCTACGGCAGCTCCCGTGTCGCAGGGAAGGGCCTCCCGGCAGCACGGAGTCTGCCACGGCTGGTGGTACGGCCACAGCGTCCTTTCTGCCGCAGGGCCATCTCTCTGCCCCATCACCTCAGTGTTTGGGCAGGAAAACGGCTTCGCTCCTTTTACTTTGTTTTTGGGACGGGGTCTTCCTGACTGGCACTGCTGCCTTGGTGTTGCCGGGCTCCGGAGCCGGCAGCACCAAGGCTCTGCCGGCCCTGGGGCCGCTCTCTGTGGTGCCCTGCCTGCATCGGTCCTGCCGGCCGGAGCCAGCCCTGCCCAGAGTCACCCTGTTCCTCCTCTTCCTCGTCCTCCTCTGCAGTTCGACGCTGAATTTCGCCGCTTTGCCATGAAGCGCTCCGGCGCCGGCAGCTTCCAGGACTTCTACCAGCTGCTGCAGACAGTGCACCAGATCCCGCGGGTGGACGTTCTCCTGGGCTACACGGACATCCATGGTGACCTCCTGCCCATCAACAATGATGACAACTACCACAAAGCCCTGTCCTCTGCTAACCCGCTCCTCAGGGTCATCATCCAGAAGAAGGGTAAGCAGGGCACTGGATCCATCCTCCTATCAAGAGAGATGAGCCACATCCCGCAGTACTGCTGGTTCCACCTTTGGACTGTGCCAGCGGGGGCATGGCTGGTCACATACCCTCCAGCCACCGCTTTGGTGGATGGATGTGGAGATGGTGGCACTGGGAGGCTCCCAGAACCATTCCAGGGCTGTGGCACCCACACGGGCTCTCCCTGGCAGCCGAGGGCACCCGCCCCAGCCCAGCCCCGTGCGACCTGGTGAGCAAAGGCAGATCCTTGCAATTCACCTCTTTGAAGTTGTGTTTTCCAGCCAAGCTTGCGTGGGCTCCCAGATAACACCCGTGTTACTCCCGTGAGCGCTGCGCCAGCAACCCCATCCAGCTCCCTGCCCTGAGGAGGCAACAGCCATCATTTTGGCAGAGCTCTCAGGGTGCTGGGTGCCAGTGGATTTTTGGTGTTGGGAGGAGGCTTGGTGCCTCCCTGGCAGATCGGGGGCTTGCCTGACCTTAGTGGCATATTCCCAGGGAGCCACTTCCTTGCACAGGTACACCTGATAACATCCTGATAGCACTGTCTTGGCGAGGATGAAAGCCCCCAAGTGACAAACGCTCTGAGTATTTCTCCTGTTTGCAGGGAAAATAAGCTCATCCCCTTCCACTCAATTTAGTAGCGCCGAGGTTTTCTCTGTCATAGCATCATCAGTCAGCAGTTCACAGAGCCAGAGTCTGACCCAGAGCCACAGTTTTCTCGGCACGGCATCCAGAGCAAGTCTGTGTTTCTGGCTCATGTTAGTGGTATGAAGTCTCTGGGTGAGGGATGATGCTGGTGGTGGCCAGCCCTGGCTGCTGTGCCAGTTTTCCTGGGCTTTTGCATCAGGGTGGTGTGGGATGCCCTGGACATGTGTTTCCTCTGTGGCCACATGGTGTGGGGGCTGGCAGCAGTGATCCAGGCTGCTGGAGCCTGTGGTGTGCTCTGGGGCTGTTGCTGCCAGTGCCAAACCATCCCCTGTTCCTGGCCCCATGCTTGGACCCAGGCTGTGACACAGAGAGCCGGTGCAGGGGTGGGTGTGCCAGGGCTGCTGTGGGAGCATCGCTCCTGCTCCCAAGAGCCACCCTGTCTGCTGCTGGAAAAGCCTGTGAGGGCCCGCAGCTGACTGTGCCAAGAGAGCCCAGTGTGGAGAGGGAGCAGGCACAGCCTGGCTCCATTGGCAGCATGATAAGGAAGGCGAGCAGGCAGCACCAGGGAGCCCCAGCACTCGGCTATGCCCAGAGGAGAGGGGCCGCGGGGCCACCAGCACCACAGGGAGGTGTGCAGAGAGGCCAGGAGCAAGTCCTGGGTGAATCACAGCTAATTTAAAATGGATCCAGGTCATCCCAAGGCTGGGCTGTCGTTGAACCGGTCTGGGTCGCTGAGGAATGTGGCTGCAGAGCCTCTCACACCGCCGGCTGCAGGGAGCTGTGCACACTCACGGGTGTGCTCCCCTCTCAGTGGGCTCCGCAGCAGCCAGTCCTGCCACAGCAGGGCAAAAAGCAAAGGCTGCAGCTGGGCTCTTCTCTGTGCCATCACCCCCTTGGGTGAAGCCATCCCTGCGGGGCAGCCTGGCTGGGACAACAGCACTGCCCCTCCTTGGCTGGGCCAAGGCTCACGGGAAGGGCAGGGGAAAGTGTGGGACATTGCCAGGGCCACCATTGGGCTCATCCTTGGCATGCTGGACCTGCCTGGCCCAGCCACTCTGCACCCCTCTGAGAGGAGCTGTGTGCTGAAATAGCTGTGGGAAAGCCTCCGCCGCCCTTCCCCGAGCTAAAAATATGCCAAGACTGTGTGTGCAGGGAGATATTTATAAGCCAGGAGCCCTGGCAGGCTGGCTTGGCTAGGGAGAAATCCCATGTCCCCTGGGCCTGGGGACATCCCCAGCAGCCCTGCAGCTGCAGCAGTGTCCAGATGCTGGTGGGAGACACTGTGGGGAATGTGCTGACCATGCGCATCCAGATCTGGGCTCCCCCATGGAAAGAGATGGGGAGAAACCAGAGAGGAACCAGGGGATACTCCCCAGCACCTGGTGGATGAGGCCACGGATGATGGCTTGGAGCTGGGCCCCACAGAGCAGCCCCAGGGCACGGTTCAGAAGGAGAGAGTCAAACCCTGCGTGAAGGTACCTGATGGTAGAATAAGAGACACTGGCATAAATCACAGTGTGGGATATTCAGGGGCCCCGAGGATGCTGCAGCCCTGGGATGAATTTCCAGGAGCTGGGGAGTCTCTGTTCCTGGGGGTGGCAGGGTTCTGCAGGACACAGTGGTGGCTATCACCAGCCCATGCCAGTGATAGCCTTGCTCTAGTGGGGCAGAGGCTCTGTGCTGTCTCCCGGGGTTGCACTCACACTAAGGGAGTTGACTGCCACCACAGCACACTTGTGTAGGGGGTCCTCTCTCCCCAAACCCAAACTAGGGCATGGCTGCAGCTCCCAGGCCATCAGGGCTGGCAGCTCTAGTGTTAAACTGCAGAGTTTGGCTTAAAGTGTGATTAAGGCTGAATCACTGCCTCGATCCCACTAATCCTGGCCTGTGTGCCTGTGTACGCTGGGTAATCCCAGGAGATGGGCCCCAGCAGAGACAGGCTGCAGGGAAAGCCAGGCTGATGATCCGGGGAGGAAAAGCCGGTGAGACCTGTGAGCAGGGCCCTTCTCCTGACCGCGGCCCCAGCACCTGGGGCCAAGGGCACGCATTTGCATCCCCGGCAGCTGCGGTGCCTGACCTGTGTCCTCCCTTGCTCCCTACAGCAGAGTCTGATGCCAGCGTCTTCGCCTCCAACTCCTTGCAGCGGAAGAAGAAGGGGCTGCTACGCCCAGCACACTACCGGGCCAAGCCTCACCTCCTCATTGGGATGCCCCAGGACTTCCGCCAGATCTCCTCCATCATCGACGTGGACATCCTGCCCGAGACCCACCGGCGCGTGCGGCTCCACAAGCACGGCTCCGACAAACCGCTGGGCTTCTACATCCGCGACGGCGTCAGCGTGCGCGTGGCCCCGCAGGGCGTCGAGAAGGTGCCCGGCATCTTCATCTCCCGCCTGGTGAAGGGCGGCCTGGCCGAGAGCACGGGGCTGCTGGCGGTGAGCGACGAGATCCTGGAGGTGAATGGCATCGATGTGGCTGGTAAGTCCCTGGACCAAGTGACGGACATGATGGTGGCCAACAGCCACAACCTCATCATCACCGTCAAGCCGGCCAACCAGCGCAACAACGTCATCCGCAGCAGCAAGGCCTCCGGCAGCTCCGGCATGTCCACGGACAGCACCCCCAGCCAGCAGACCCCCAGCCCGGCCTCGCAGTACCTGAGCAACTACAGCACGGCCGAGAGCGACGAGGAGGGCGACCTGGTCATCGAGAGCGACAGCGCGTCCCACTACATCCCCGGGGGCTGCCCCAACGGGGGCCCCGCGGACGGACCCCTCCAGCGGAGCCTGTCCCCACACAGCTCGCGGGGCTCCCTGCAGTCCCTCGGCAGCCACGACGGCAGCCCGGGCAGGGGCAGCGGACGGGAGGATGGCACCCTCCTCACCCTATAGCTGCAGGGGCCTGTGCCACTCAGTGGCCGGCCGGGTTTCTGCTCATCCAGGCTGGATGTGGACACCGGGGTGATGATGCGGCCAGCAGGCAGGGGTGGAGAGGGGCTGCCCGTTGCCCTCTCACCCCCCGCGTCCCCGGGAGCCCCACTGTGGCACCCACGCGAGCCAGGCACTGTCCCTCTGAGCCCCCTTGCCTCCCCTTCCAAGCAAGTGGGGGTTTTTAATTGTTTTATTGAAATATGCATCATTAATATATTGCAATGGACAGTAAAACCTTTTCTAGAAAGCACCGCGCTTGTCCCTGGTTCGTGTCACTGCAGGGAGGAGGGGGACAGCGGGTGGGTACCCCAGCCCTGTGCACATAAGGCAGTGCCTGGGGGCAGTGGCCTTGACCTTGGTGCACCTTGTGGCTTTGCTGCCGTGCTGGGTGACCCCAGCGAGACCCACCATGCCCGTCCCATGGCATGTGTCCAGGCTGCTTCGGGCAGCCACCTGGCCTGACAGCCTGATGCAATGAGCCTTGCTTGGCCCCCCCATTCCCACCTTGTCCCCACTGCAGGGCCCCCACTAATGCAGGGGACACATGGTCTGTCAGCAGCACCTTGGCTGGCACTCAGCCCCGCAAACACTGCTGGGGATAGTGCACCCCCATCCTCCTTCTTCAGCCCCAAGCTCAGAGCAGGGGGGGTCCATACCTGCCCCTGGCTGCTCTGCTGGGGCTCCCAGCAGCTCTCAGAGTCTGAAAAGTCAGCACCAGCTCTCCATTCAGAGCCTCAGGCAGGCCAGGGCAGGCAGGGAGTGCAGCAAGGGCTGAGGGCACTCATGGCACACAGCCAGGGCCCAGACAGACCAGAGAGCAGATCTGGCAGCAGGGCTGGTTAGCCCAGGCTTGTTTTGGGCAGGGAGATGCCCAGAGGCTGTGCCCATGGCCCCCAGTCACTCTCATCCAGCTGGCTCAGCCTGGCTGTGGGGTTTGCCCTGAGGTGGCCCCAGGAGCACATGAGGTGATTTTTCAGTTGGCATCTCACCTCCTCCAGCCCTCGAGTGCCAAAACACTCCCCAGCCCTTGGCAGCGGCGTCAGCCCCGACATCCCAGGGCACTGCAGTGTGCCAGGTGGCACGGGCAGGGCTGGAACACTCCACAATATCCCCACCCCACAAAATCCTAGCAGGATGGAGCGACCCCTGCAAAAAGGCAGCTGCTTGGGGGATCTGTGCACAGCATCCCCACCCTGTGTAGCAAAAGGAGACAGAGCAACAGCACAAGCTGCAACAAGGGAAAACTTGATGGGATGTCAGGGGAAAATGTGTTCCCCCTGAGGCTGGCACTGTCTGGACACAGAGCCCCAGCAAGGTGATGGGGGCAACCCCATCCTTGGAGATTCTCCTAATTCAGCTGGATACGGCTCCAAGCTGTGGCACCACACCTCTGCTGAGCAGGAGATGCACCAAGCCCTCCAGTGATCCCTTACAGCTTAAGTTTTTCTTTGCTTCATGCAGCAGGATCCCTGCAAAGGTCTGCACAGGTTCCTGCATGGCACCTGCAGGTAATTCAGCAGTGAGCTCACCTCCACGACGGCACCTGCCCAGCCCTGTCCTGCCAGCCTGTGGATGGAGATCTGTCAGGATTTTGCACATTCCCCACTCCATGTCCACCACCATGTCCCAGCACCCAGCCCTGTGAAACCCACGGCTCATCCCCTGCCTGCACTGTGCCAGTGCTGCTGGGTGCTGCTGCCCACACCACTCCTCAGGCCCTGCTGGGCCCACTGGGAGCTGCACACACACTACAAGATGGAAATGATGATTTATTGGAGTATCTCCTGCCCCACAGACAACAAAGACTTCTCCAGACATCCCACCAGACCCTCCTGACAGCCCAGCCCTTCCCTGGGCAGAAAACACTGAAGCTCTGTGCCTCTTCCTTGTCCCCAAGCTGTCTCCTGAGGTGCTCAGGATGAGTCATGGCCATGGTCCAACTCAGGAGAAAGAGGGTGACAAGGAACACTACAGGCAGCAGCACAAGAGACCTCCTACCAGTTTCTAGAAGTAGGAAAGAAAGGGAAAGTAAGAGGTGATGCCACGGATCCAGGGTAGAGAGCTCATCTGTGAGAAGTCAAGCAGCAGAGACAACTGTTCTTCAGACCACTGAGCAGGGCCTTTTTTAAGGCATCTCCCTCCCTTTTCTGTGGTCAAGACACAGCACTGAAAGGTGAGCAAGAGATGCCAGCTGCATATTGGACACTGTATCGGCACCTGCATGGGCCCAGGGTCTGGAACTCGGCTTCCTCTCCTTCCCTCCCAATGTGATGTCCATTCCTGCCCAGCAACGAAGGATGTTCAGGCAGAGCAGTACAGCACACCTGGCCCCACCAGCTCAGGAGTCCAATTTGATGAAAACCTTGGGCCTTGAGAAAATTTTGATCGCCTCTTCTATCTGGGAGAGCTTCCTCTCGAGCTCTACACGCCTCTTCTGCATCTTGAGGCTGTCTCCGCGCATTGGCAGCAGAACCAGGTCCTTTATCAGCTGCTCCTGGCCTGTGAAAAGAGAAAAAAACAAGTTGTGTAAGTTGGAGAGCAAAAAAATCCATCCTTTTTCTAATGCTGTTATGATGAACATGATGGCAGGAGTAGAACAAGGACCTAGAATACCTCTATTCAAAGCTCAGCTGGATGAGGAGCTGAGGGACCTGCTCCAGCTTGGAGAACCAAGGATTGCACTAGAGATCTCTGAAGGTCTCTTCCAACCAAAATCTTTCTAACATTTTAGGAGCAATAGCGACCCTAACATCAGGTCTGCTGGACAAGTATGCTGCAGAGAGCCAGTCCCGTAACCTGCAGGACACTGATTGATTGCTCTTTCCATGCACACAGCTCCCGCCCTGCCAACACATGCCTTAAGCCAGGCACCTCTCCAAGGGGCAGGAATCTGTGTCCCCATGTCTCTCCTCCCTTATCCTGGTTAGGATTGCCTGATTTTCTGAGCTGGAATCCCAGTTTCTTTTGCTCTTACTCTGCTTCAGATTGCCGAGGGTCTCCAGCCGCTGGCTCTCCGGCATCATGGTGTGCCCGGGCGGCGTGTCGGGGTCTGGCAGGTTTCGCAGCCGCTCCTCCATCTGCTTGCGCCACAGCTCCTTCCTCTCCAGCAGGCTGCGAGGCAAAGGAGAGCAGGTGTCAGCACATCTGGCAGGAGGGGTGGCCCAGGGGCACAGGCAGAGGCCAGGAATGTGCCCTTCAAACCCTGCCAGGCTCCGTGTCCCTGGCTGAGGACCACAGGGACCTGTGTGTTGGCACACACCCTCGTGGTGGGGGACACACCGGGATTAACCCACATGCGTGGGCCAGCAAATGTGCTCCACGTGCACCAAAGGGCTGCTGGGAGAGCTGCACTCAGGCCAACACGTGCTCCTTGGAGATAAGGGCTGCTGCTCCTCATTTCTGGCTCACTGAGTCCTCGCCAAAGCATCAGTGGCAGAAGGAAGTCGGACAGAGCAGCTCACGGCCAGGGATGCTGGCAGAGAACAGCACAGCCAAAGGACTGGCACACACAGTCATTCCTAGGACAGGGTCACCCAGGAACTGTTCTCCATGCAGAACCCCAAAATGCACAGCATTAGCTGGATGTTCCTCAGACTCCAGGCCCAAGGCAGGATGAACACTTGTGAGGCAGAGCTGAGAGATCTCTGCCTCTCCAAAACCACACCTTTTAATGCCAAAGCTACATCATGTGGAGCAAAGCTCACAAAGGGGCAGGAGCACATTTCTCAAGGTACACAGAGCTTCCCCATATCAGCATCACTGTAACACAGCAAGCAAGGGAGGAGGAGACAGAACTCCCTCTGAGCTCTGTCACACTGGGCATGGGATGCTGGTTAAGTCACAAAAGCAGGAGGGACAGTGTTTGCTCCCCAGGGGACAGAAAATGGCACTGCTGCACATGGTGAGCACGCCTCCGTGCCCAGCCCATCCCTCTGGGCAGAAGCTGGGGGATGCAATCAAGGCTGTTAGAGCCTCGTTGAGCAGAGAGGGGCACACATACTACTGGGGGACGTGGCCCTTTTGCTTGGCGTTGTACTCCTCCTGCTCCCGGTGCTTCTGCTCCAGCAGCTCGGCCAGCGCCTGCAGGGACTGGGAGCGGCGCAGCGGGGCCCGCTTGGCAGCGCAGGCGTTGTGCCGGATGAAGTCAACGCCCCTGCCCTCCACCTGCATCTGGAAGAAGAGAGAGCGAGGCATCAAGGGCAGGCTGGGCATGCACACAGCCAGCTGCCACCGTCCACACGAGGGAAAAAGCAAAGAGGCACCGCGCAAGATACTGAATTGTTCGACAGCAGGACAGGCAGACCCTCGGCACAGCCTGTCTCAGTGTGCAGCCACAGACAGGCAGGAGCTATGGCCATGGTTTGGGAAGGCAGGCACCAAAAGCCAAGCCTAAACCTGGCCTCTTTAAGGTCCCCAAGATGGCCACATGCCTTAAAAGCTAGAAGGACAGAAAAAACCAGGCTTGACATAGTCCCCATGGCTCCTACTGGTGCCTTTTGGGTGCAGAGGAAAAACACGTTGGGCGCTCAACAGCCCAGGGAATGCAACAGAACCCCTGGCAGAGCAGGAACTTTGCTGATCCTTGGGGCACTTCCCCAAAGACAGCACCTCCATGACAGCTCCTCTGCTGGACAAAACAGGGGAGAAGGTGGCTGTGTTTGCATTTAAGGTTTTCCTGGTTTTCCTCCTTTGGAGATCATGTCCTGTTTAATTAAGTCATTCATGGCATTTAGGAACCAACAAACTGACAACCTCACACTTGCCAAGAGAAAAGGACATGAGTCATGGAGCTGTTCAGGACCTCCCAAACAGACTACTTGAAAGGTTTAACTACTAATGCTGATTTGACTCTCCTTACTAAAATGCACACCCATTTCCCAAATTTTTATCTAACGTTCAGAAGGCACAGTTCCTTTGATTACAGTGGGAACAGCCTCCAAATCCCCAAGACCTCCTGCAAAGCTCTTGGAAGAGCACATTTGAGATTGCTGGCATGAGGAGGTGGAATTTTCAAAGGGAACCTCACGATCTCTTTGAGTGAGGATGAAGTCAGAAGGCAGAATTAACAATCTCTGAACACCCATCTCACCACTCCAGTGACCAAGACCCTGTTCCTTCCCTTCAGCCAGGAACAATATTTACAGATCTTCCAACTCATGCAGCACACCTGACACAACACTTTAGAAGAAGGCATGAAGGGTTCAAAGCAGGAGCAATGGATGAGTGCCAGAAATCTTGGGATGGATGCAGTTAGTGTGTAACTCACCTTGGTTTCAGCACCCTGTGCCTCTGGAGCCTCCGTGTCTGCCCCTGCTTTTGCTCTGACAGGCCGTGGGGACAGTGGTCTGCATGGCTTGATCCCAGAGCCACAGCGAGAATACGCCCTCAGGAAATTCACGGCCTCGGGATTTGGAGGTGGGGAGGTCTCCTGGGAAAGGCAAGGAAAGATCCACCAGTGGAGGGAGGCTGGAGGAAAGAGAAACCCTCTCAACCAAGTTTGGGTGGTCAACCAGGAGCTCAGCTCAGGTTTCCAGCAGGCACACGACAGCACACACTTTCTGCCATGAGCTGGCAGAAGTTCTTGTGGGGAGACAATCTGTAGTCAGCCAGCAAAGGCCCACAAACAGCAACAGAGCCAGACCTGGCCATGGAAAGAATCTCTAAGAAACAGTGGGGAAATCTGCAAAAACACATTTGCAGGTAGACATGAAGCTGCCTGCTGAGGTGCTGTTCTCAAGTGCTGCTCTGCTCAGCACCTCAAATCTATTGTTATATCACTCTAGAAAGAAAAAGGAGAAGAGAGTGAAGGAGTCTGGTGGAAGAGCACTGAGGGGCATCTTCAAAGGCTGTGGTTAGCACTGGCATGGGGTGGCAGTACTTGATGTCCAGCTGGTGATCTGGGACTATCTCAGACAGTCTTGTTGCAAACAAACCCTGAAAACTGGAAGTTGACACTGTGGCAAGGGGGTGACCTTACAATAAATGCAGCAAGGGCACTGCTCTGCCCTTGGAAGTGACGGAAACTGCACAGGGCCCCAGATCTTTACAGGTACCCAAGGTCTCAGTGGAACTGCCGCTCCCTGGAGATTCTTTCCTGCCTGGCCCGTTCAGCTGGGCAGAGCTGCAGACTGATGGTGGGATTGGGCAGCCACATCGTGGGTTTGGTGTGAGGAGCAGGGTATGGGATGCTCTCAGCACTGCCCAGACTGTTCATGCTCTAAGGATGATCACTCTTGTTTCAACAGGAGATCTGGATCTCTCTGGTAAGTTAAGGACAACTGCCTTTACCTAGCACAGCTGGCTCAAAGTTGAGTGAGTCTGTGACCTCAGGAGTGCAGAGCACAGCTTGCCCCATATCCCTCCATGGGAGCACTGGGACTGCCAGAGCCCTTTCCAAGGCAACTGGTACAGGTAACAGCCTCAGGGACAGATGACAGAAAAGAAACTCTGCATTAGTCATCAAGATCCAGCAGGATCAACTGAAACTCTGAGCACCAGCACCACGGAAGATGGAGATCCTTCACAGGGAACACCTGAGCTCCAGGAGAGCCACAGCAACAGTTAAAGCATCATGAGTCAGTGCCAGGGCCTCTCTGGAGGAATACACAGAGCACAAGTAACGCACCACGCAGCAACTGCCTGCGCAGAGACCACCCCCTTTCCCCAAAACAAAGGGAGAAATGAGCTCAATCTTTCTCTACCCCAGAGGATTTGTCAAACAAGAGCGTAGGCTTGTGTTCTTGAAGCACTCGTGGGTTTGCTCCCATGTGTGGAAGGGTCACAGACATCGGAGAGGTTGGTAACACACCAGGAAGAAGGGACACAGCAGCTGGAACCACTGGCTTGGGAATCATCTTGCCTATTTTTGTGGTTGTTATCAATACACGTCATTTTAGCATCAAAAGCTGGCCACAGATGAAAGGGAAGCAATGCAGAGATGAGGAGAAACTTGAAGGCTCCAACTCAGCACCCTCACAGGCTGAGGGTCTATGAGGCCTCATCCCTGACTGCCTGGAGATGTCTGTGTGCCCCTCCTGAGCAGTGGTTGTTCACCAGGACAGTCACTTGGGGAAGAACATGGGGGTACACACTGCCCGCTGTGTATCCACAGGGTGGGAACAGTTGGACTGAGGCTCAATGCAGCCTGCAGATCGACCTCTGAGAACCAGGATCCGTGGGACAAAATGCCACAGCCTTTTGGCACAAACCCCAGAGAAGCGCTGCCCCACACGTGGGGAAGCAGGACAGGGATTATTGCAGCGGTCACTCTCCAGACCCAAACCACACACTCTCACTCACAGCCTCACATCTGCCCATTGTGCTTCAGCACTGAGATGCCCCCAGATCCTGCAGGCTCCAGGACTTCCCTGTGCCACCACCCCACCGTCCCTCATGGCTGAGCCACATCCCGAGCCTGGAGAGTTCGAGAGCTCCTCCATAGATACCAACCTGCAGTTTGGCCTTCACCTTTGACTCCACATTTTCATATTTCTGGGACTTCCAGAGAGCTTTCACAGGTTTGGGCTGGCTGTGCTCTCGGGCTCGCTCCTTCTCTTTGCACTTCTTCTGAATCTCCTTTATCCGCCTCACATTTTCCTTCTCGTAGTCCTTGGCCTCTTTCCCTGCTCAGCAAGGGGAGACACACCTTCACCTCCCAGACACTGCCACAGGACACAGGCTCTTGGAGCGCTGGCACCAGAGCCACAGATCCCTCCCAAAGCTGGTCCAACAGCCCAGAGAACCAGCAAGCTCTCCCCTCTCCTGCAGACTAGACCATCTCTGCATCCTGCCCCTGTTAGGTGCACACTCCCAGACTGACTCTCCTGCCAGAGGAGCATCAGCACAGGTCTGTGCACACTGCTGGTGTTCACAGACTCCCTCGTTCTCCACTTGTCCCAGTAGGGACTGTGCCAGACCAGCCATGCCAGCATCCTCTCAAGAGCAAGGTCAATTCCCAATTCAGCTCCCGTGGTGTTTCTGAAGTGGAGAGGGCTGATCAATGGCAGCTGCAGAGCCTTGAGCTTGCACTGTCCCTGGTTTCAGGGCCAGCCATAGTCCCTTCCTTGGGCTCCCCAAGACAGGGAAGATCTCAGCTGACACAACCAGACCCTCATCTGTTTCCCCCCTGCTTGGGCACAGCAGTTGTGGCATCCACCACTCTGGCACCATGCTCAGGGCAGTGCCAGCACATGAAGTAAATTAAAATTATACACAGGGCTCAACCTTATCTCCTTCCTGGACCTCTGAATGTATTCTGGATGACATCCCTGGAGAAGGGAACATCTTTTGCAAAGCTGTTCTCACATCCACATCCACATCCACAAACACTCTTCCCAAATCCTGCCAGGCTTCACCAGCAAGGAACTCACCATGTTAAACATCCTCAATACATTAAGGTTTTACTTGATTCATATATAAGTTTGACTATAAAGAAGTCCAAATTTTTGCACCTTTTTTAAAGTCCCTCTTTCCATTCCAAACCTGACACTGGAGCCAGAGAGGCCAAAACATTATTGGCTCCAGCACAGGTGACTCCACTGCCAGGCCAGAAGCTGGAGATGGGGTGACGAGCCCTGTGAAGCTCAAGCTGTCCTCTGGCAGCAGATCCTGGGAATCCACCCCAAATCCCTCATGCTTCACCCCTGCCCCCAAAGGCAGCTGAGGACAGCAGTGATTTGGCTGTACTCACTCTTGACCGGCAGCCCCCTGTCAAGGGAGATCCCTTCGAGCTGCAGTAAGAGGCTGAGTGTCCCTTTCTGTCCCCTCTCCAGGAAGTCCTTTCCGCTGGGGCGGATGCGGGGGGCTGGCTGGGCCTGGCGGGCACTGCCCAGAGCGGGGTATGGATTGGGAACTGGGTCCAGGGGGCTGGAGGTTAAATTCAGCTTCTGAGCATTTCCTTCCAGCCTCCCTCGAGCTGCAGAGAAAGAAGAAGAAGAACCTTGTCAGGAAATTATCTTACCTCAGTTTTCTGCACCCACAGCCTACAAACAATGTGAAGATCCCCTCTCCACCCTGGCCTTATGCTTTCCCATCTTTCAACCAGCTGTACAGACCACTTTAGGATCACCATCAGAAGCCCCTTCATCAATCTGAATAGACACTGTCGAGGATGCCAAGGGATAAAGACATCAAGCTGTGTCGTGCCAAAGCACAAACCCCCAAACCTGGAACAAGCATCAAGGACTCACCTGAGAAGGGGCGTTTGTAATACTCTGGAAAGAGCGTTGGGTCTGGAGGAATGGGTCCAGAAATCCTGGATGGCCCTTCACACATCCTGCCACAGGGTGCTCTGCCTCTGCCACAGAAACCAACCACCACTGAGAACAGAAATGAACAGGGCTCACTCAGTCACTGAAAAGCTATATTTATATATATATATATATATATATATATATATATATGTATGTATATGTATAGGGGGATTTCTGACTTCCATTTGACAGCTCATTCCCCGCTACAGACATGTCCTGCAGGTAGAAACCACCCAAAATTGGACTTCATGCAGGTGAAACAAGGGGTCCAGCAGCCTTGCCCCTACTGTTGGTCTAATCAGAGTTTTTACTGGTGCTGAAAATGTCCACAGTTGCTGTAATATTGGTACCTTCAGTACACGAAATCCTTCCTGGCTTTGTTCTCCCATGTGGAAACATCTAATGCAGACACAGAAGGAGTGAACAGGAAACATGAGGTAGCTGGCCATCATCTGACAGGTTTTAGCCTGAGATTTGAATTATCCTGCACTTTGGGCTCCCTTTAAATGGCTCCTGTGGTTCAAACACAACCTGCCCAGAGGAAGCTGAAGCCCCTGCCCCACACAGCCTGAGAACACACCTGTGCTGTCACCACCCCTGAGCAGGCTGGGGCTGACCCTCAGAAGGACAAACACTTTACAAAAAGACAAAACATTTCACTCCAGGACCATGCAGGGGCAGAAACTGGATTTCTGGGGAAGAGCCCAGATGGTTTCTCAGGCCTTGGGGAGAAGAGAGTTACTTGCTTAGAAGAACATGTTTTTCATTTCTGAAGTACTTTTCAGAACAGCACAGATCCACAAGTCCTGGCCACACAGGTCCCTGTTGCCTGTCTCCTCCCCTCGACAGAAACACAGACCCTTCCACCAGGAAGGGACAGGAGCAGCCAGCATCCATTTCCCTGCACTGTTCACCAAGATCTCCTGGACAGCATTTTTATGCCTACAGCAAACCTACTCAGAACATGAGGATGCAGGATGCCACACCAGCAGGCACAGACTGCTGGTGAGCTCTCAGCAGATGCCACAAGAGCCTCGTCAGAGTCACACCGTGAGTTTGACAGGCGCCAGGGCAGCTTGGCTGGAGTCACTGCTGTAAGAGCTAGGGCTACAACCTGCACTCCCTGACTCCTGAGGCAGTAATTTAAACATTTCTGAGACAACTCGATGGGAAGAACCTCTTTCAGGATCCTCAGCATGCCAGCACTGACGGGACGCAGCATCTGCAGTTTAATTTATAAACCAATAAACGATCAGTGCAAGGCTGAGTGAGTCTGAGTCATAGCAACTAATGCACTGCAGTCTTCCTTGCTAAATCACCCCTGGTGACATGAGACCCATTAGCAAAACTCTGTTATTCATCTCCTGGACCCAGCAGCAGAGGCAATGTAAGCAGTGCTGACTGCTGCACACCAGCATGCGTGTGCAGCCTGTACCCAGCTGCTCTGGAAAAGCCATTTCTGAAAAGCAGCCACTGACTCTCAGCCAGAGATAAAAGGATGCTGGCTTGGTATTATTTAATCGCCTCGATAATGGATCCAACTAAGCCAGAACAGGCTATCTTATTCTAGAGGGAAAAAAAAAAGAAAGCATTCACCATGAGATCACTCCAGAACAGCTACTGGCTTTGAAATGCACATCTGGTCTTGATCTGAACTCAGATCTGAGTCCCAACCCAGTGATTTACACGCAAAATGACAGGCTGAAATCAAGACCTGTAACAGAGCAGACAATTATTGCGGGGGATTGAAGGAGGAAAGGCAAGTTGATGGGAGGCGGGGGATGGAAGGCTCGTTTTATACCTTCACATCCCAACTATGCACCCTGCCCTGCTGCAGGGAATTTGCAAATGACACCCACTCCCTGATTTGCAAGTCACATCACCTCTGGCTTGGGATCTTGAAAGATCAGACAACCTCATTACAATAGGGAGCACCTTGCCTATGTGGGGACCTGCGAGGGACACAAGCCCCCAGCACCGGTGTCCCAGCCCCGGGAAGCAGCTGCCAAGCCTCAGTTACCAACCAGTGGTACAGACTTCCCAAGCTGCTGCTCTGCTCCTGCTGACCACTGGCCTGTTTGGGGGACACGAGTCCTCACGGCTCATTCCTGCCAAGAGGGAACGTGTGACCTCCTCTGCTGTCATTCCCACTGGCTTCATTTCTCGGGACAGCTGTGCAGCACCACCAGTCCTGTGCTGAGCCAACGCCACTCACTACCCCTGCCTCAAACAAGTCACTTCTTTCACTGGGTTCGTTTTCTGCCCATGTAACCTCTTGTCCAAAAGGAACATGGCTCTTACCTCCGCAGGGAGATCAGAGAAGCACTGGAGCAAGCGCCAGGGTAACACAGCAGGAGCACATACTTATGAACACAGAGGAGAGGGATGAGGGAATAGGGTCAGCCCTCTCAGGCAGCGACCTGATCACTGCCTGCCTCCCGGAAAGCATCTTCTCTACCACCACATCAGAAACCTAAACATCAGCAATGCCGTGCCCGACCTGCTGCCACCAGACAGGCACCACTTATGCATTCACACACTGTGAGGTGCAGCCACACTCTACAAACCAGGCTGAATAAGTCCAGGCAAACAGATCCGTGTGTGCAACTCCTCTCTCTTCCTCCACCCCCCCTAGCCTGCGGACTCCTTAGGGAAGAGTCACAGCTCCCAGCCACCCTGCACAGCTACAGGAGGCACAGAGCAGTTGCTGGAGTAACCCAACAACTTCAACACTGCTCATTCACCCCAGCGTGCTGCTCCCTTCTGCTCCAGAACCATGGCTTTATGCTGGCCTAGGAGTCAAGCAATGCAGGCTCCAGCTCTCTCTCCCCCACAGTGTCTGCAAGTTTAATAACCATTAACTCGACTCTGTGCCCTTTGCTGCAGCTGACCAAATGGTAAAAAGGCTACTTATCCCCCTGGTAAACTCAGCCCTTTCAGAGCCTGTAAGAAGCACAGCTTCCTTTTGTGGCTTGTTTTTGGCATTGTAGTTAAGGTAACTGCAAAACATGGGAACAGACAAGCCTTGGGCAGGTGTATTTCACAGCCTTGAACCCACTGCATCTGACTTTGAAGCATTCCCTCCTCTTCACAGATGACATTTTCACTGTGCTTGGGTCCCTGGCCAGGAAGCTGCTACCACACACAGAGCTGATGCCAGCCCAGCTTCTTGCCTTCATGAGCCAATCTCTGCAAAAACCATGGGAAAAAACATCCCACGGTTGTGATAAGCTGTGATAAGCAGAGCAAGTCATCTGCAGCAAATCAAAGGGCTAATCTCCGTGCAGCTGGTCTTGCATGTTTGATTCCTTCCTCAACTGTTTTAGCTGAAATGGAAAGTCACATCAGGATAACTTCCATGCCCGAGGGCTGCACCAAAACAGCGGGGTACCTGGATCCGCGATCATTCCTCCTGAAGAACTGGGATTCAGGAACAGAGGTCAGTGTGCTGTGAAACTACCCAGTGGTTTTTGTCCCTGCCTAAGCTTTCTCCTTGCTGACTGCTATGGGAGAGATTAATATTCTCCTTTTAATACTATTCCCCACATGGGTTTCCCTAGGTCTCACCAGCTCTTCCCCACTGGCCAGTCTCAAAGACCCATCTTCCCTTTTGTCTCTCTGAAAACAGAGGGACAGGTACAGCCAGGTTCGATACTGGCATCTGCATTTCTGAGAGCTGGTGTCTACCAACAGGCCTTTTGGAATAAAGCCAGCTTGGACAGTCTGCCCAGGGAGTCAGACGCGTGTCCTGCAGCAGCTGGAGCAGGAGCTGAACGAGGGCCGTGCTCGGCACTGGAAGGTGGGCAGACACTGATGTGGATATCACAGCGCTGCAGTCCAGTCCTCTCTCGGGAAGGCAAGGGCAGATGACGACACGGAGGCCCCACCTCGACGCGTGGGATTCCTCTCGGATGCAAGGACGAGCCCCGTGCTGAGGCTGGAGCTTGTGTGGCAGCCCCCAACTCCTCCGGCCGGTCTGGCACTGGAGATCAACACCAGCCCTGCCTGGGGACACGTGCGGAGAGCCGGCACCGCGCTGAGCGACAGCGGACACCGCCGGGGGACCGGACACCCCTGCGGGACGCTCCTGGCTCGCTTCGCCCGGGGAGAGGGGTTCAGGAGGCGCTGCCAGCAGCGCAGTCCCGGGGTGCCGGGGGCCCGCAGCCTCCCGCCGCGGGCGCTGCCCCTGCCCCGGGCCCGGC